>JACXGM010016017.1:0-20847 GCA_016801145.1 Umbra pygmaea
AGCATGTCTACAGTTTTAACTAAACTACATTAGCAGCGGATTTCGTTTGATATCTTTAAGTTTGTGAGCAACACTTGTCTCCTCTGGAGATGTATCAGCCAGCTAGCGACGATGTATGATAACGTAACTGTAACCAAGTGGTGTCTCATTTCATAGGGGTATGTTTTCAACCCTATCCCTTACCACTCGGTTTCGAGGGTAAGGGCTAGGGGTAAGACAAGGGGAAGGGGTAAGGGGAAGGGGTAAGACAGAGAAATGGGATTCACCCTAAACATGCCCTTTCAGGATTGTAGAGGACAATCGTTTGGCAATGGCGCAAACATGAAAGGATGAAATAAAAGTGTGCAGGCTGTTGGAAAAAAATCCACATGCACTTTATGTTCCATGTGGGGCACACCCTCTTAAGGATTGGGCTCTGATTGTGAAATTCCGCCTGAAAAACATACCCAAATTTAACCTCTTGTTACACTGGACCTGTAGCAAGGAGAAACATATGCTTGATATTTTTTGAAAGGCAAGACTGAAATTTGTGGGTATATAAAAATAATTTTTAAAAAGTGTACACAGTGACAAGAAAATACATGTTTTTTTTCTACATCTTTCAAATGCAGATAAAAAGCCAAATATTGAGAATGGGTCCTGGAAACACTTCTAATTATGTCCCGCAAGGGAGGGCAACATACAGGTCCTTCTCAAGAAATTAGCATATTGTGATAAAGTTCATTATTTTCCATAATGTAATGATAAAAATTAAACTTTCATATATTTTAGATTCATTGCACACCAACTGAAATATTTCAGGTAATTAATTGTTTTAATACTGATGATTTTGGCATACAGCTCATAAAAACCCAAAATTCCTGTCTCAAAGAATTAGCATATCATGAAAAGGGTCTCTAAATGAGCTATTAACCTAATCATCTGAATCAACTAATTAACTCTAAACACCTGCAAAAGATTCCTGAGGCTTTTAAAACTCCCAGCCTGTTTCATTACTCAAAACCGCAATCATGGGTAAGACTGCCGACCTGACTGCTGTCTAGAAGGCCATCATTGACACCCTCAAGCAAGAGGGTAAGACACAGAAAGAAAGTTCGGAACAAATAGGCTGTTCCCAGAGTGCTGTATCAAGGCACCTTAGTGGGAAGTCTGTGGGAAGGAAAAAGTGTAGCAAAAAACACTGCACAACGACAAGAGGTGACCGGACCCTGAGGAAGATTGTGGAGAAAGACCGATTCCAGACCTTGGATGACCTGCGGAAGCAGTGGACTGAGTCTGGAGTACAAACATCCAGAGCCACTGTGCACAGGCGTGTGCAGGAAATGTGCTACAGGTGCCGCATTCCCCAGGTCAAGCCACTTTTGTACCAGAAACAGCGGCAGAAGCGCCTGACCTGGGCTACAGAGAAGCAGCACAACAAAACAACAACAAATTTTGCATGTCATTCAGAAATCAAGGTGCCAGAGTCTGGAGGAAGACTGGGGAGAAGGAAATGCCAAAATGCCTGAAGTCCAGTGTCAAGTACCCACAGTCAGTGATGAGCTGCTGGTGTTGGTCCACTGTGTTTTATCAAGGGCAGGGTCAATGCAGCTAGCTATCAGGAGATTTTGGAGCATTTCATGCTTCCATCTGCTGAAAAGCTTCATGGAGATGAAGATTTCATTTTTCAGCACGACCTGGCACCTGCTTGCAGTACCAAAACCACTGGTAAATGGTTTACTGACCATGGTATTACTGTGCTCAATTGGCCTGCCAAATCTCCTGACCTGAACCCCATAGAGAATCTGTGGGATATTGTGAAGAGGAAGTTGAGAGACGCAAGACCAACACTCTGGATGAGCTTAAGGCCGCTATCGAAGCATCCTGGGCCTCCATCACACCTCAGCAGTGCCACAGGCTGATCCCATCATTAATGGGATTATTTATGAGATACACCCTTGGTTCCATTAGCGTCTGCACTAAGTCATTCGGCTGATAGCTCTAACTCGACCAATGTTATAACAACGGAAAAAAGCTTATGGGGGGTTGTTTGGCTCGAGGTCAAGGTGCAAAGTACCCTAGGGTTATATTACTCCAAACCATCACTTTAATTAAGTCTGCTGTAGAATCATGACCAGATTTTCAAACAAACAAATGAATTGAAAGAGTTGTTAAGAAAACTAAGCCCTGCTCTTGATTAGTCAGTACTAAACAGAGTTTTTAAAAATGAATTGCCTCGATTGCAACCCGAATGAGAGCTCATAAATAAAGCATTTGACTAACAGCATGCATGATGATTCATGGACAACCAACATTTGACAAACTGAAAACATACACTTATCATTTTATCTTAATATCTTAACACATATTTAATGCCACTTTGTATTGTGATAATTTCTCAAAATTAAAAAACCTTTAGAAAAAAATATATAATTGCGAGTGGCAGCCCTTACACCAGGGGCCCTCAGATAGATAGAAGAAATAAAATTAATAGAAAATAAATAAAATATATATATATATTATCTATCTATGTATTAAAATGTAATAATAATAATTTTAAGACACATTTTGACCTGGAAGTCAGTGACTTGGCCCACTACCTTAGGGGGCCCCAGATAGAAAACATTGAACAAGAAATGATGCAATATTTATTGGCCCCCGAGATACAAATAAAATGTAGGGGCCCCCAAGCAGCCTGGTGCCCTAAGCAGCCGTATATGTCGCTTATGCCTGCATCTTTCCCTGAGCTGGTTAGACAAATACTTGACCTATATTCATACCTAGCTTATGAAAATAAGGACATTCTTTTTATTCTTGGAGTACACCTACAATTTCTGTAACATCTGTGACATCTGTAAGTGTATAAAATGTTAGTTTTTTCCTGTCTGTTGATTCTTTTGAAAGCATGTGTGCATATATTGATATACATTTATAAATAGAAGTAACATTACATTCTCCGCTAGGAGTGAGGATGAAGAAAAGTGGTCTAGAAGATCTTGTGGAGTTACCACAAAATATTTCCAACTATGATGACTAAGACTCACATAGGTATATGGTTCTAGAATATATGTTGACATGTATTTCTACATGTAAGTTACACCTATTTAATAAAAATTGTAATATAAATAATATGCAGATATCAATATGGATATTAAATATTTAAATATATTTCACATGAATATGGCAAATATTTGTAAAATTTGAAATTTTAACAGTCCCTTTACTATCTTTACTATTGATAGGTATGTGTTTTGGTAAAATAAACATTTTTGTTTTATTCTCCCAAATTCTCAATAGAAATATTGTCAGTCAGAGCATTCATTTGAAGAAAATGACAAGCGGTCAAAATTACATAGGTGCAGTGATGTCAGACCTCAAATAATGCAAAGAAAATTATTTCATATTCATTTAAAAAAATACAAAACTAACAAACTTAAAGTAAAGTTCAGAAATCATTATTTGGTGGAATAATAATAATTGTATGATAATAATAATTGGCTTCCATGTATCTTGGCATGCTCTCCACCAGTATTTAACTGCTTTGTTTGATGCTTGTGACCATCCATTTTCCTCTTGATCACATTCCAAAGGATTTCAATGGGGCTGATTTAAAAGCAAATTGCAGTGCTCTCTTTTTCCAGAGCTGTATATGTTGATTTGTTTATCAAACAACTACAGTGCCTTTCGAAAGTATTCGGCCCCCTTGAACTTTTCAACCTTTTGCCATATTTCAGGCTTCAAACCTAAAGATATGAAACTGTAATTTTTTGTGAAGAATCAACAACAAGTGGGACACAATCATGAAGTGGAACAAAATTTATTGGATATATCAAACTTTTTTAACAAATAAAAAACTGACGAATTGGGGCGAGCAAAATTATTCAGCCCCTTTACTTTCAGTGCAGCAAACTCTCTCCAGAAGTCAGTGAGGATCTCTGAATGATCCAATGTTGACCTAAATGACTAATGATGATAAATAGAATACACCTGTGTGTAATCAAGTCTACGTATAAATGCACCTGCTCTGTGATAGTCTCAGAGGTCCATTGAAAGCACAGAGAGCATCATGAAAAACAAGGAACACACCAGGCAGGTCTGAGATACTGTTGTGGAGAAGTTTAAAGCCGGATTTGGATACAGAAATATTTCCCAAGCTTTGAACATCCCAAGGAGCACTGTGGAAGAGTGGCAAGAAGAAAGCCATTTCTGAAAGATCTCCATAAAAAGTGTTGTTTAAAGTTTGCCACAAGCACCTGAGAGACGCACCAAACATGTGGAAGAAGGTGCTCTGGTCAGTGAAACCAAAGTTGAACTTTTTGGCAACAATGCAAAACGTTATGTTTGGCGTAAAAGCAACACAGCTCATCACCCTGAACACACCATCCCCACTGTCAAACATGGTGGTGGCAGCATCATGGTTTGGGCCTGCTTCTCTTCAGCAGAGACAGGGAAGATGGCTACAATTGATGGGAAGATGGATGGAGCCAAATACAGGACCATTCTGGAAGAAGTTGATGGAGTCTGCAAAAGACCTGAGAATGGGACGGAGATTTGTCTTCCAACAAGACAATGATCCAAAACATAAAGTAAAATCTACAATGGAATGGTTCACAAATAAACATATCCAGGTGTTAGAATGGCCAAGTTAAAGTCCAGACCTGAATCCCATCGAGAATCTGTGGAAAGAACTGAAAACTGCTGTTCACAAACGCTCTCCATCCAAGCTCAATGAGCTCGAGCTGTTTTGCAAGGAGGAATAGGCAAAAATTTCAGTCTCTCGATTGGCAAAACTGATAGAGACATACCCCAAGCAACTTACAGCTGTAATCGCAGCAAAAGGTGGCACTACAAAGTATTAATTTTTTTTCAGTTCTTTATTTGTTAAAAATGTTTGAAATATCCAATAAATTTCGTTCCACTTCATGATTGTGTCCAACTTGTTGTTGATTCTTCACAAAAAATACAGTTTCATATCTTTATGTTTGAAGCCTGAAATGTGGCAAAAGGTCGAAAAGTTCAAGGGGGCCAAATACTTTCGCAAGGCACTGTATTATGTTTTTCCACCTTAAATGCTCACATAGGTTACAAAAAAATTGGCATATTACTTTTCCATATGGGAATGTAAATTCACTCTTTGTATGCATTATATTCAATTATTATTTTGAAGGAACTGTCTTAACCTTAATGGAAATTGTACCAGTACATTTTAGCCATTACATTTTCTGTTTTTTAATAAATTTATTTTTTCCTGTATTTCCTGTATAAGTTCTTTGAAAAAGTAAATGGGTGCTTGCTTAATTGAATTAATGAATATCTGGAGTTTGATTGTATAAATCCATATTTATTAGTATGAAATATATTACACATGTTAATTACATATTTTTTATGTTTACTTGTAAAACTCCTACTGTTGCAAAAAAAAAACGATCCATTCATAAATTGCTAGTAAATATATACAAAGAAAACAAATCAATTATACCAAAAATATATACAATATAACCTCTTTTCACCTAAAAGAGCTTTCCTATTGTCGTATTTTGGACACAACTTTGAGGAATAATGCCTTGTTTAACAGAGATAGATATGCTGAACAAATTTCAGTATGGCCGAAGTGGTTATCAACATTAATGACAGTTTTTAAATAAATGTTACATAGTGCAAAACATGCATTACACTTGCCACATTAAGTCCATAATATTCCCTTGCATTCATCAATATCATGTGAGATATTTTCAATATATTAAAACATACTGTTTACATACAACCAAAAAAGACACAAGTTTCAAATCTACTTACGTAAGCAACAACATATAGAGAACTTCAGATAGCTTTGTAACATTTTGTTTTTTGTAACATCTTAACTTTTATGTACAGGCTGCAAATTCAGTCAGTAAATTTGCCCTTTCACTGTTTTTAAACTGGGGAGTTTCAGGCATGGGAAACACTTGATGTAGAGTTGCCTGGTCTTGGAGTCCACAGCTGCCATGGTCAACAACATGTGTTGGTTCTGAAAAACAGATTAACTGTTGCATTGTAATAATTTTGTATCTGTGTTGGGGTTACAGTTGTGGTTCAGGATTAGAGTTATGTTTAGGATTGACACAGAATATGGACATAAAGCATAGTTAGGGTTGAACCTTGGATTATGTTTAAGTTTACAGTTGGGATCAGGGATGGGCTCATGGTTAGTGGATTATGGTCTTACCTTTTAGTTGTTTAGAGAGACAGCCCCCATTCTGTTCCTTCCTGTGTCTCTGGTAAACTACATAGACATGCAGTGAGACAGAGTCAGTCAATGTACGCAATCCCATTAAAAACTTTGCACTGTCTACCTAAGTTTTACGGTTGGCGTACTGAGCCAGTGGAGTACAGTTTGGGCTGTGAGGATAGTACTTGTTATCACTTAGTAATATGTAGACTAGCAAACTCTAAACCTACCAGATAGTATGTGGGCCAGTATAGCTGTCATTGTGACAGTCGAGATCAATGCTGATCCCACTATCCAGGTCAACACCCAGTATCCATGCATATTCACAGGGCTCATTAACACAGCAGGCGCAAGGGCTCTCGAATTAGCTAGGAAAAAAGAGAGGAAACAGTCAGAACAAAGTTCTAAATTCCTGTTTGTCCTCACCCTAAAGAAAAGAAAACATCTGCACTATACAGTGTGGACCATAATTCATTGGGCAGTGACCATTTTTTGTTATTTTGGTTCTGTACTGTAGAGTTTCAACTGAAACAATGACAATGAGTTTGAAGTGCAGACTGCCATCTCGAATTTCACGGTGTATTCACCTATATCGAATAAACCATTCAGAAATGACAGCACGGTTTGAATGTGGTCCACCAATTTTCTGGCACCAAAAACAATGGACATTAACATAATGTAGAATAAAGAAATAATTGTCAATCTTTCATTGCATATCCTTTGCATGCAATGACTGCTTGAAATCTGCGATGCATCAATATCACCAAGCACTGAGTATCTTCAATTGTGACGCTCTGCGCTGTAGCCATCTTCAGTTCCTGCTTGCTTCGGGTTGCATTCCCCTCTTCAGCATGTTCAATTGGATTCAGAGTTGGGTGATTGACTCAGCCAGTCAACGATTTTCCACCTTTTGGCCATCAAAAACACCTTTGTATCTCCAGCAGTATGTTTAGGGTCATTTTCTTGTGGCATGGTGAAGTGCCTTCCAATGAGTTTGGAGGCATCTGAGCAGATAAAATCTTTCTGCATACGTCAGAATTCATTGTTCTACTGCAGTCACATTATCGATGAAGTCAAGTGAGCCTGTTCCACTGGCAGCCGTACAGGCCCAAGCCATAACACCTGTTCCACAATGTTTCACGGATGAGGTGGTATGCTTAGGGTCATGGGCATTTTTTTCCACACTTTCTTCTTTCCATCACTCTGGTACATGTAAATGTTTTACTCATTTGTCCACAATATTTTTTCCAGAACTTTTAGTTGCTTTTTAGCAGTAATCTTGCATTTCCTTCTTCAGGCTTTCCAGTGGTCTGCATCTTGTAGTGTACCTTCTGTAGTCCTACTGGTGTAGTCAACTAAGTATGGTAGACTTTGACACATTTACAGTCATTGCCAAATGTTTTGAGAATAACACGAGTATTGGTCTCCACAAAGTTTACTGCTTCAGTGTTCTTAGATCTTTTTGTCAGTAGTTACTATTGTAATACTAAGTATAACTAGAACTGCAATCACTTATGACAGGGCCCAAGCCTCCCCAGCGCGAGTCCCCCCTGGCGCAAGTTGCCCCTGATGACATGCAGAGCCCACGAAAGCGGAACCTATGAAAACAGAACCCAAGGCGCGATGGCGGTGATGTAAAAGCCAGGAAATATCGGAACACCCAAGCTGCAAGGTCTGTAGTAATTTCCACATGTTCATGGTTTGCGAGTTATAAGGTCAAACATGTTTTTTCTGCTAATGGCAGAATGTTTTTGACTGAGGTCCATGCCGGGTTCTGGACCAGCCCTGAATATAGCACCCCCTACCATGTACGGTTTAGGCTGTAGCATGACTTTTAGAGGCAGAAGAATAATAATAATAATAAAAATAATAATCCTTAGGAAAACAATAGGGTTCCACAGCTATGCTGGATCTGTGAACAGCTTTGCCTTGCAAATGTGATTCCCAGCCCCTCGAGCTTGGACCCCTAATAATCTTTAGGAAAACAATAGGGTATTGTTAAATATAGTAGTACAGTTGCCTTGCAAAAGCGGTTCGCAGCCCCCTCGGGCTTGGACCCCTAATTACAAGCATTTCATAAGTGTCAAAGGCTTTCTTTGACAATTACATTATTTTATGGAAAGAGTCAATATTTGCGGTGTTGACCCTTCATTTTCAAGACCTCTGCCATTCACCCTGGCATGCTTTCAATTAACTTGTGGGCCCCAGTCCTCAGCAGTCCAATCCCTGTACCTTTTGCAGAATATCAGTCTGTCCCCGATGTTTTTCCGGGAGAGAAGTGGCTTCTTAGCTGCCCTTCTTGACACCAGGACTTCCTTCAAAAGTGTCAGATACACTAACACCTGCCTGCTGCCATTCCTGAGCAAGCTATCCACTGGTGGTGCCCCGATCCTGCAGCTGAATCAACTTAAGAGACAGTCCTGGAGCTTGTTGTACTTTCTCGGTTGCCCTGACTCCTTCACAACAATGGTGACGGCAGGTGCACAACAATGATGACGGCAGGTGTTTCCTTGTAGGTAACCAAGGAAGAACAATGATTTCAAGCACCACCCTCCTTTTGAAGCTCCCAGTCTGTCATTTTAACTCAATCAGCATGACAGAGTGATCTCCTGCCTTGTCCTCGTCAAAACTCTTACCTGTGTTAACGAGACAATCACTGACATGATGACAGCTGGTCCTTTTGTGGCAGGGTTTAAATGTAGTGGAAATACATTTTTTGGAATTAAGTTCTTTTTTTCATGGCAAAGAGGGACTCGTTGCAATTCATCTGATCACACTTCATGACATTCTGGAGTATATGCAAATTGCCATCATCAACACTGAGGCAGCAGAGTTTGTGAAAATTTGTATTTGTGTCATCCTCAAAACGTTTGGCCACGACTGTACACCTGCATCCAGGAAAGTGTATTTGATCTGTCAGTGGGGTTTTCTACACCATAGAGTGTGTTCTCCAGTCATCCACTATGGTGGTCTTTCTCGGTCTACCACATCTTTTGGCATAATTGTTATCACTGGATGATTTTTTGTTAATATAAACCAAACTGTTAACATGGGCATGCCCAAGGTTTTTGAAATGTTCCTGATTGATTTATTTTCCTTTCTGAACCTTATGACTGTCAGCTTTATTTGTATTGAAGATGGCTGCAGTACAGGTCTGGAAGAGCATCACTAGGGGAAGATACCCAACTTCTGGTGATGTCGATGCATTGCAGACTTTAAGCAGTCATTGGATGCAAAGGATATGCAACCAAATATTGACAAGTATAACTTTATTTTACATCAAAACCGTCCAATGTTTTTTGGTGCCAGAAAATGGGAGACCATGTAGAAAAGGTCCTGTCATTTCTGGATGGTTTATCCGATACTTCTGAATATACCCTCAAATTAAAGCTGACAGTCTGCATTGTTATTGTATTCCTTCAACCTTAAAGTGCAAAAGTACGGAACCCAAATAACAAAAAATGGTCACTCTCCAATGAATTATGGTGGTCACACGTCACTGTGTTTAATGTAATGTAAACTAAATGGTTTGTGTGTATGGTCATATGTAATGTGTGCCTCTTTTCAAAGCCAACGCCATGTTGTTTTGATTACCTGTCACTGTATTTGTCCTAACATCATAAAGCTAAATCCTGTGTTTGGATAGGAAATCTCCTTGCTAGCATTTTCTGAACTAGTGCCAGAACACCTTCAAACCTCTAAGCTCTACTTGACTTGTTCAGTCTTGTACAAAACGACCCACATTAAACATACACTTAAGCAATCACATACATACACACATTTCAAATGGAGGTAGTAACAAATGTGAAGTGCTTATTTCAGCCGGGCCAAGGTAAGACGTGCGTGCCAGGTTTCCTTGTGTGAATGAGCTCATATATTGAATGAACCATGCTTGCTTGCATGATACGTAACCCTCAATTACACTTGGAGAGTCACTGGGCCTGCACTAGCTAATGAAAGAAGTGCCTTTGGTTTAGCATTGTGTTAGAACATGTTTGAACCCAGTTGTTTGTTAAGGCTTAATGGCAACACAAGGTTAAACTCAGTGAGGTTTTCCATGAGCTCTACTCTGAAAACAAACTATTAAAGTTAAAGATGTTACACATTACTCACAACATTGTAGATTGCAGTAAAGAATGGTGGCACCATATTTCACATGAAGCCTCTTCACCTGTCAAAGTAAATTCCTACCAGTGAGTATAATGTCTAGAACACACTGCGTGGTGAACCAAGTACACGTTTATAAACTATATTCATCTTTCATACCTGTAGACAGGTGTCTGGATGGCAAAGGTTCATGGTCAAGTTTAGACTAACAGTTTCTTCCTGCAAAAGAATGAAAGAACAGTTGAATGATTTAGAGCACTTTCATGCCAAAGACAACATGCCAATGAAACATATCAGTCACTTGTACTGTATGTCCTGTCTATACTGTGTCATTCTTAGTTTTTCATGCACATACACGCATTATAATTACAGGATTCCTGAGAATATTCTTGACAACCTTTCAATGCAAACACAGTTAATTTTATGTTTGGTCAATACATATTTTTGTAAATTTTTTTGTACAAACTTCACAGCAAAAAATTATCTTAGTAGTCAGGCAAGTATGAGTAATTTGGATGTTGGAGGAGGCACATTTTATATTTTATTAAACAAAAATGCAATTGTTTTAACAGTTTATGTGCTTCTACCATTGGGGGAACAAGTCTTCTTTGTCACGCCCTGCTCCTATGCCCTTGTTAGTAGTGCTGACTTCAATACAAAATATATTGTTCATAGATATTTATTTACCAAGTGGACATGAAATGTGTGTACTGTGTGGCAGGCGAAGGTCCCCGTCATCACGCACACGTGCAGAGACAGGGGAGCTTTGACCCATGAGGTCACAACCAGTTGCTGCTGACCATCTCTTTCTTTGACATCCAGATCCCAGGCTGGAAAGCAAAGCAACAGTCAATATGGTCTGTTAACTGACAGTATATTGTCAACGTGTATTAACACACCTGGATTCAAGTTGTATTTTGGAATGATTTAGACCTTGTATGTGAATTAGATTAGTGCCTTTCTTAAGTGTGCAGGTCCCAATGGAACAGGGAAGTTTAGCAAAGCTCTAGTTGAGCCATACATAACTATTTACCTGTCATACATTAAGGGCCTGTTTACGCTACGATAGATACCGATAGCTTTCAACATAATTTTCAGAATTCTGGTGTGCATGCTAATATGTTATAATAATCCATAATTAGCATCTTAGTTACTCTTTTTATTTATAGATAACTATTACCTTGGAATTTCCCTTCTGCAAAAGGGCACCGGATCCAGGATCCAGAATCTGTGGTAAACTGAAAATAAACAGCCATGAGCATGAATTTGTATGAATATTTGTTCTGCTCACACAAAGGGGACAGGGAAACCGTAAATGTTTGTCTCACTAATTTGTTTGTTTGTGTAGTTTTTAGCATGAGTATCTTACAACACCTACAACATCAATCAGCCCAGCCCATTGACTTACACATAAAAAAATTCCCCGCAATACACATTTCTCCTAGGCTGTTAGCAAAGCCACAGGTGGGATCTTTCAAATTCTTCTAGTGCGCTACCTCTGGAGGTCACGTGGAATTCGAGAAAGACCCGCAAATTTACACACTACAATTGTTCTTCATCCCGAGCTGTGCTCGAGCGCATTCGAAAATGTTGCTGAAATCTATCGTAATGTAAACGCAGTCTAAGTCTTGTTTGTAAATGTAGTAGTTGTAGGGTATTGTTGTACTGTAAGTCTGTGTTTGTGAGTTTATTCTATTGATGATATTCTCTGTTTTGCCCCTCGAGGCTGTATTACATTGTATGAGTGTTTTCGGTATTAAAATCTGTTTGATTTTCACTCATTGACCTCAAATTGGTCTCCAATCCTCCACTACACCATGGACACCTGTTACAGAACACAGAGTTAAAGAAAGGAGACAGCGAGGAAAGAAGAGGTGCAGGTAGGAGCAAACACTGTTTTTTCGGTGAGTTGGACATTACTATCTGTGCTGCCCACTACAGCGTCCGGGAGTCGAAAAGCTATGCCATCCACCCAGTGGTGGCGCCAGAGTATTTTTGTGGGATAAACTATTGTGGGGCTAATCCACACAGTGGTGGGGCTCAAATCAACGTCTCAATTTCAATGTGACTACATACACAATAGAATAGAGCATAACACCCTTCTAAGTAGTTAGAAATACCACGCTGGACTGACTGCTTTCTCCATGTGCAAAATTACATCGAGAGCAACAGACGTCGACACAGACAACACGATTCGTGGTGGAGCTGTACATACTCAGAGTGTTAGTGTGTGTAATGTAAATCACACGAATTTGAGGCCAACTGGGGCAGACACCCCATAGCCCCACGACAGCGTCATTTCATATTTCAGAGTTGATTGGCTGTCTGTCTGTCTGGCGCCAACGTCAGTGAGGAAGAAGCGTGAGGAGGGGAGACTGTCTCAGCTTGTTAGCAACACTATCACCAGATAACTTTAGAAAATGTATGAGTGGATTTTATACTGAAGCACAGGTTTGAAACCCTTAATTTGGAGAAGAAACTGGAATTAAAGTGCCTTGGTGCCACCAGCGAATCATAGAGATTGATGTCTTAACTGCAGATTTAATGTGGATTCGTTTTCTAACAGTTAGCATACAAGAAAGAAGGCCTTTCTGTTTTCCATGTCTGCTATTTGGTGAAGATGGTACTTGTTCAAGGCCAGTATTGTTGTGCTGTATGTCTATGTTGTTTGTGAGTTTATTCTATTGATGATATTGAACTCGCTATTTACGATGTGTATACTATGTTCATATGTCATGCATTAGTCTCCTTTAAACGTAATTGCCCTTTTCATACATTTATATTTCACATACTGTAATTCGGTTTTGCAAAATAGTTTCCTCCAAATGTAATTCATGTTACTTTGGGCTGGACAAATCACAGTATCTTGGGTTACAATTGCAGAACATTTTACCCTTATATATTTCTTTACAACATTCTGTTTCTAGGGTTGTCACAGTATTTACCTGTAATTTTTTACCTAATTTAAAACATTGTAAACTAAATCAGGCCTTTACTTGAGAGAAAAGATAACAGTAATAAATAGCATTCTCCCATAAGATTTTCAATGATAGAGTGTCAAAATGTCATAGAATTAGGCTAATTAGGCTAAGGTTTTTGATAATAAAGCACTATGTCAACTAACCCTGTCTCCCCTACTGCCAGATTCAGATAATAAGGACTACAATGAAGACATACAGTGGCACATAGAGTGTTTACCTTCATGCAAAGCTGTGGGTGTGGATCCACTCCCGAGAATGTTATCTGAAAATAAAGTTTTTAATGAGAACTTTTATCTACAATAGTTGTTGTAAAAGAAGAATGTGGTGCTATAGCTTTTGTGTTTCTTAGACATATCAGATGTTGAAAAAACATGTTAAATATGAAGACCTGGTAAAGCTTTATGGTACACTACCAGTCAAAGGTTTTAAAATCAAAATTGTTCAACTCCAATTGCAAATCAGGTTTATTGTTAAAATGTAAAGGCTTTCAACTATTTGCTGATTTTTTTTTGACAACAACTGTAATTTACATGTCTTTTGATAAAAATTAATATACACTGCTCAAAAAAATAAAGGGAACACTAACATAACACATTCTAGATCTGAATGAATGAACTAATCGTATGAAATACTTTCGTCTTTACATAGTTGAATGTGCTGACAAAAAAATCACACGAAGTTCAATGGAAAATCAATGGAAATCAATGGAAACTCTACAAGCTGATCCAAGTTTGATGGAATGTCCTTAAAACAAGTCAAAATGAGGCTCAGTAGTGTGTGTGGCCTCCACGTGCCCGTATGACCTCCCTACAACGCCTGGGCATGCTCCTGATGAGGTGGCGGATGGTCTCCTGGGGGATGTCCTTCCAGACCTGGACTAAAGCATCCACCAACTCCTGGACAGTCTGTGGTGCAAAGTGGCATTGGTGGATGGAGCGAGACATGATGTCCCAGATGTGCTCAATCGGATTAAGGTCTGGGGAACATCCTGGATAAGCTGCACTACCTTAGCCACTTGTGTACCTGAGCCCTCTCTCAATCTGCGTTCAAGCAGGTTTATAACTCTGGTTGTCACTAAAGTCTGCACCTCTTTTGGCTGTTTCTCCTTCCAATTCTCTGCTCCTAATGATTGGAATTTTCTACACAAATCCCTGAAGCTTGAATCCATTGTCCCGCTTCCCACTACTAACTAATCTACTGTCAGACCACTGCACATGTTAATCCCACCCAACCCTCTTCTGTCGTTATGCACTTTGCACAATCTAACCAGCATAGTCTCCCATAGTCCCGGTCATTATGCCACTTACCATAGTGTTATTTACGCACAGCCACTTTGTACCTCAACAATTGTACCCATCTACCTCAGCCCCTACTCTTCATTTATTTTCTTATTTTTAACTGTCTGTATTGTACAGCACCAAGCGACTGTATTTCACCAACCATCTACCTCCTTGTATCGACATCGGTTGCACTACTTGTACAAATGCCTTATTGTTTGACCTGCTCACTGTATCATTTATTGTACATTCACTGTTTTATTCTCTGTTTTTACTATTTATTGTGCACTCCTTGTCTTGTAATTTTATGTGTAACATCTTGTTGTCTGTACCTCGACGCTTTTATCTTGGCCAGGTCGCCGTCTCAAATGAGGAAATGTTCTCAACGTGCCCACCTGGTTGAATAAAGGTTAAGTAAATAAAAAATAAAAATAAATTGTGTGGGTTGTAGACTCTGTCTCATGCTACCACTAGAGTGAAAGCACCGCCCGCATTAAAAAATGACCACAAATCAGCCAGGAAGCATAGGAACTGAGAAGTGGTCTGTGGTCACCACCTGCAGAACCACTCCTTTATTGCGGGTGTCTTGCTAATTGCCTATCAATTCCACCTGTTGTCTGTTCCATTTGCACAACCGCATGTGAAGTTGATTGGCAATCAGTGTTGCTTCCTGAGTGGACAGTATGATTTCACAGAAGTGTGATTGACTTGGAGTTACATTGTGTTGTTTAAGTGTTCCCTTAATTTTTTTGAACAGTGTATTTATTCACCAAAGTGGCATTAAATGGATCAGAATCTATAGACAAATCATGATTTATTTACTTCTCTCTGGTCCCCTACTCTGAAGAAGGTCTTCATCATTGAACTAACTGTACCCTAGAAGGACTCAGTGGACGAGGCATACGAGCTAAATAAACAGTGCTATGTTGAGCTAGCTGCTGATGCACTACATTGAGGATGGAAAACCCGTCCAATGGAGGTGGAGTGCAGGGGAATTGTGCCAGTGTCTACCACCAGACTGCTTAAAGACCTGGGAATCAGAGGCCAGACCCTGCGCCAAGCCATCAAAGCAATGTCTGAGGCAGCTGAGAGAAGCAGCCAGTGCTGTTTAAGCACAGTTTGCAAAAAATATATGGTATCATCCCAAAGTCAAACATAAGTAAACATCTAAAATGCCTGAATGGCACCAGTTCCTCTAACTTAAAAAAAATACATTGTGACTCATTCCAGAGGGGCAAAAAGTTAAATTAGCTCTACCCAGTTCAGTGAAGATCTTAGAGATCACTAGTGATAGCCATCCCTGAGCTCAGGTCTGGTAGCCAGTCCATCTAACAGTTAAAAGTGTATTAATCAAAGGTGGAAGTTAGTACAAAGGATATTTATATAGATAAACTGCAAAATGATTTTTGACAGCCAGTGTACTTTCTGATAAAGGATGCAATGATGGGTACTGAACCTGTCTCCCATAATAAAATGATGGCATTATGATACACAGCAAAAAGAGGTATTAACACAAAAGGAGAGGCATGCAAATGGAACACACTGTGTTCTACCTGTTGAATAATTTTCAAACCATCTACAGGCAGCCAGGTCTAGTCCAATTGATGACAGCCTCTTTAGAAGTAATGGATTATCCACAGTGTATAAAGCCTTAGGTAAATCAATAAACAGAGCTGCAAAATGCTTCCGTTCATCAATACCACTTATGTCATCCAGTACCAGAGTAGCAGTGGTGGTACTATGACCTGGTCTGAAGCCAGACATAAGAATTAATTCAAAATACATTTTCTATCTAAAAGCTAAACAGGGTCAGGCCTGGTTAGTCCCTGGATGGGAGATCATTGCTGCTAGAAATGGTGTTGCAGGACCAGTAGGGGGCACTCTTCCCTCTGGTCTAAAAATAATTCCCAACACCCCAGGGCAGGGATGGGGACATTTGCCCTACTTGCCTGGCAAAATAAAAGTAAAATGAATCTAGAAAAATCTGGAAACATAAAAATAAAAAGTAAACTAAATAACTGTGAATAAACCTGCAGGTTTATATTTTTTTCAAATATTTTGACAAGATAACAAAACTGTAATTGTTTAAATCACTGGGATCACCACATTTGAAAAGTGGAAGTAGTAGAGCGTTCGAAAAAAACTTATTTATACCTAAGTTATAAATGTAAGCAAGGGGCGCAGCAGTAATAGTAGCAGCAAGCTAATAATTTAATTGATCATTATGACTGCTAGAGCTTATGTATGTAAATAACTTGATTTTGCAGAGATGGTACAGTTGTTTCTGAGTTGTTGGAATGTCAGCCAGTCACCAACAAAACCAGTATGTCTGGCCTTAGACCAGGCTTTATTTCTTAGTTGAAATAGTTATTTGGTCGTTTTGGACCTAACAGCCATGCTTATATACTGTATGAACTTCCACGTTTCATCATCCAATGATTTACCTTCGGTATCATTCACACCTGTTTGCTGTCATCCTCGTTAGAATTTGTATTTATACCTCAATTTCTCATGTGATGATCACTGTCGGTCATTGTCTCTGTGTGGCTGGTGCTCTGTGCTTTCTGTTACTAAGCTCAGTCAGGACCACAGAAATGGAATGGATAGAAAGGCCATTCCAATTTAAATCAATGTAGCAGATTGGTCAGAGCGGCAGCCATTTTTATGTGCACCATTCCATTGCAAAGATCTTCTACATTAAACTGATTTATCTGTTGTCACCGTGAAAACTAATAACAATCGCCATTTTGTTGTGTACTAATCGAATGACCACGCCAAGCAGTTCAATGGCCTTTATATCCATTCTATTTCTATAATCTGTCACTGAATCATTTCAAAATAAAGTTGAAATTATCACAAAATTGCACAAACGAGACATGCTAGCTAGCGTAGCCCTTGGCCTACTAGCTATCAATACACAAACTAATAAAATTGACGAGTCACAATAATCATCTGATATGAGCTATAATACTGTATGTCCTATCTTGCTTCAGTAGGTACTGTACAGATTTAATCATAATCTGTCACCGGTACATTTCGAAATTAAGTTAAAGTTATTACACAATACTCATGAATAAGACATGCTAAATCTAAATCATTGACATGCACTAGGTAGCTAATTTCACATCTTTTCTATTGATACTTTCAATGAATACTTCTCACCAAATAGATTGATACACTTATCACCTAGCTAGAATCCATACATGTTTACCTATAAGCCTGACTGGTTTGTCAAGTTGTTTTTGGGATTATGAATAGAACATTTTCAAAACACCTTGGTCCATGTGAGCATGAAAACTCGGTTGATCTAACAAACAGATGTAATCATCTTCTTGGCTGGAGATGGTTGAAAGAATAAACATTTCCTTGTCCCACTCTTTACAACATAAAATCTTCTGTCTCTGTTGCCATGGAGATCTCGACCACGGGGGACAGCAGCAAATCAGCGGCTAGACAGATTCAGCCAATGAAATTGGACAGGAGCCCTTCCCATATTTCTTCCTCACTATATTCCATCTCAACCCTATGGTTGGATATTAAAAATCAATATTACTAGATCAAAGTTGAAATTGTCCAGCTCTTCAGGTATTTCCTCACTTGCACTGCCATTGTTACATTTTTTTCTTAGCTCTGTAGCTAATTAACTGAAGAACGCAAAAGAGTAGTATTCCCGCACAAAGTACACAGTTTTATTATCCAATCAATTCGATTCAGTCATGTCACTAGATAAGGACGTCACTGGTAGAAAATGTGGAATCTTACCCTGGCCGATTGAGAACTTCAGAACGCACTGGGAAGGTGTTTTTATTGACTATGCACAAAGATTTTGAGGTGTTTAGGGGTCTGGAGTATCCCTTTGAGTAGCCTTGAGATTCTTTATTTTCTGTATGCACGTCTTTTGAATTAGGATACAGAATTAATGGCTACTGTGGCTTTTCAATTGTATGTAAATCAGTAATTTCCAACATTGATAATCATTTGCAACATTGATAAGGTTTTTGATATATATTTAAATAAATGTAATGCCACATCAGTAAATTTCTGTCAAAAACGTGTAAATCCCTGGGTGTTCTAAAATGTGTTGTAATGTACATTTAGTTTAACAACTCACTGACCGATAACTTAGCAGATAAGTCAATTGATTCAATGAATATTTGGCCAAATGTAAAAACATTGCGAGACAAGACAGCCACACAGAACCAGCACATTAATTACAAAAAATAAAAATGCAAAAAATTACACTATATCCATGGCACATACAAATAGATTTAATATTTAAGCAGATTTGTATTTGAAGGAGTGATATATGATTAACGGGTTCAGTTTTTCCATTAGTTGTAGGGTTTGGCAGTGGTGACCTAGAATGAATGATGACCAAAGGAAGTGTATGCTTTGGGATGGACCAGTGTGAGATACCTACCAGAGCATTGTTTGAGATTGGAATTGATGGAAAGCAATGAGTTAGAGGGGGGATTTGGCAAAAAGGGACTTGTACATCAGAAACATTGATTGTAATGTTTACATTGATGAGTGTTAAAGAATGCAGATGGCAAGGTGATAAATTACACCTAATTTGTTGATGTCTTTAGAGGAAACATTGAACACCATGTCACCAAAGGCAAGGGCTGGCCCTGTTTACAAGGTTACATTTACCAAACAGGGTGGGGTAGGCCTAACAATTTTTGTGGAACAGGAAACAAATTCTGAATGTAATTTTAGATGGACATAGGTGATATGTGTATACGAGTCATGCCATATAAATTTTTGTTGTTTTCAACATGCAGTATGCTAACTATGTAATATTTTAGGATGTCTCTTTGAGGAGGAAACAGTTTATGACAATATTTGTTGTTGTATTAAGGGGTAGCTGAAGGTCAAAGAAGGAGTGTTGGTTGTTAATAAAGCTGTGCTGGATGGCACAGAAGAATGTTATACAGTCATGTTGATGGCATATTTTGACAAATGTAAATGGTTAGAAAATAGTTTGAAAAGTCCTCTGAGCACCCTAAGTTATTGTTTGAGTCATTGATTGATAAATTAATTGAGGCACCGTACCTTATCCCTGTTAAGATTCTGTGAGGAACTAGCCAGTTCTCCACATTCATTATCCCCTTGTTTCTGGCACAGTGAGATCACCACAACAACAGGACACACCGGCTCCCATGACAACGTCGCCTCCATCGGGTCATAGTTAATGCCGGACCACAACTCGTCCAGACCTTTGGAGTATGATGTTTGTATCAATAAATACGGTAATCCTTTATTTTGCAAGTCCAAAAAGTATATCTGTTCATGCTCTACAGATTATCTGCAGACTATCAAGAACATTTTAACAAACTATTTACTAACTCTAACCCTAATCCGAACCTTAACTCCTCCTCTAATGTTAAGCCAAACCTTAACAATTACCCTAAACCATATTGTAAACTTACCCCTACCCCTAACCTACACAATTAGTTGCTTATCAACAGATAAGCATATCTCCAACTACCTATCAACAAACTATCTGTAGAGCACCTACAGATGGAATTTTCAGACTCTCAAAATAAAGTGTAACCATAAATACATAAATAAATCATCATAAGTCTCTAACAGCTAAAGAAGACTTACAATCTTTGAAGGGACAGACTTGAACTCTGGGTGCGTCAGATGTTGCAGACCATCCCTTTGTAATACATGTAGAAAAACAAAACTTTAGATCACAATCAGAGACTATTCATTACACAATGGTATATCAAGATTATCTAACAAGCAGATAAAACTTAGGTAATGATTGATCTAACGATTGGCTAACAGTGTTCTTTACCTCAATACAGAGACAGGGAAAAGGTCTTGAATAATGTAGAGTAGCATTCTTCAGCATATCCCCCTTCCTGATCTGAGGATAGAGAAGGAAAATCAAACCTGGGTTCAAATATTATTTGACATCTTATTGTTACTGGTAATTGTTTTACCATACTTCCTGGCAGGTAGTATTTGTAAGTGTAATTGTCACCATGGAAATGCATTTTGAGGAAGTATTGTAACTCAGCATATTGCTAGTACCCTGGAAATCCAGAGTTCTCGCAAGAGCACAATTTGAATTCGCTCAGCAAGTTACTCTGGCACCGAGTAATTCTGCTCATTAACTATGCCCTTGTATCCGAGCTGCACCAATCACACTGGTGTATCTGATATAGGCGTGCCAGAGGTGTGTTAAACAGATGACGACACGACAGCGCTGCGACCCTGAAGTCATTAGTAAACATTGTAAGATCGCTATGGATTAACACCAGTTGTTTAAAACGACTTTGGC
>JACXGM010016018.1:0-20846 GCA_016801145.1 Umbra pygmaea
ACAGTCGGAACCGGACCGGGCAAGCACGTCTTTCAGCCCTTGCAATTCTGTCAATTGAGAGCCAGAGACTATGCAAACTAAAGGCCCGTAAAGACGAGTTTTACAACGCTGTGATCGACGTCTTCACGAGGAAAGAGCGGCGGATGGATTTTATGTACAAATAATCTACCACGAGTGGTGAGTCAGAAACTATTTTGAGTTTAATATTGAATTGATAAGTGTGGTAATATTAATGCCGACTGTAAGCCAATTGCTTTGCAATTGAGCAGTGTGTGTTTTCATTGTTGCCGACTGACAAACATAATTGGCTGCTGTGCAATAATTAAGGATAAAGATGGTTGCATTCTGATGCTGGACATTAACTACACTGGTGTGTGGTGGTGTGTGTGTGCGAGAGAGAGAGCGAGCGAGAGAGAGCGAGCGAGAGCGAGAGAGAGAAGTATGCTACACGATATGTCATCCCGGGAGAGAGCGAGAGAGCGAGAGAGCGAGAGAAGTAGGCTACACGATATGTCATCCTGATTGGAAATGTCTTGATGTCGACCGTGCGTGTGTGCAGCGCTTGTGCGTAACGTTTACTTTTTTTTGACATATTAGCCTAAACAATGAATTAGGTAATCTGGCTTTCATAATTCAGTGCCTAGCCTCTTACTGACATCACCGCACGTCACTGCAATCTAGATGTTTCCATCTGTTCTTGCACGATGTCAGCTGGTTTGCTAATCACTTTTCTCTTTATACTCAACTATAATCTGAATCTGAAATTCAACTTTCAACATTCACTCCATGCGTACAGCTAATGTTGCTGCCGCACACTGTAGTCTGGGAATCGTTACCTGCTTCAATGGTGTGACCCTTGCTTTACTTATAAAAAGTGCAGTGTGTACTTGATCCTTTTGAATGTTTGTCAGTTATATGTAGCTTGCAGTGCCATATCCAAGTTCACTTCCATCACTGAAGTGATATAGCTGTGCTATTTTGGTCTTACTGAAGTGGAATGGGCAACCTCAAAAGTGGATAGCTGGGTCAAGTCAGACCATAGCCAAGTGCTCAGTAATGACTACATACCATTCAAACTTCAGTCAACAAATGTCTTGCAAATTCAACTTTGCTTTCAGGACAAAGGGTAACAGGAGGCCAAGCAGATCATACACTTACCTAAAGGATTATTATACCCGTTCAATTTCTCCTTAATGCATTTAGGGGTGTGGTCCTGGTCAAGACAATCTCCTGAACTCCAAACTGAATGTCAGAATGGGAAAGAAAGGTGATTTAAGCAATTTTGAGCGTGGCATGGTTGTTGGTGCCAGACGGGCCGGTCTGAGTATTTCACAATCTGCTCAGTTACTGGGATTTTCATGCACAGCCATTTCTAGGGTTTACAAAGAATGGTGTGAAAAGGGAAAAACATCCAGTATGCAGCAGTCCTCTGGGCAAAAATGCGTTCTTGATGCTAAAGGTCAGAGGAGAATGGGCCGACTGCTTCAAGCTGATATAAGGGCAACTTCGACTAAAATAACCACTCGTTACAACCGAGGTATGCAGCAAAGCATTTGTGAAGTCACAACACGCACAACCTTGAGGCGGATGGGCTACAAAAGCAGAAGACCCCACTGGGTACCACTCATCTCCACTACAAATAGGAAAAAGAGGCTACAATTTGCAAGAGCACACAAAAATTGGACAGTTGAAGACTGGAAAATTTTTTCCTGGTCTGATGAGTCTCGATTTCTGTTGAGACATTCAGATGGTAGAGACAGAATTTGGCGTAAACAGAATGAGAACATGAATCCATCATGCCTTGTTACCACTGTGCAGGCTGGTGGTAGTGGTGTAATGGTTTGGGGGATGTTTTCTTGGCACACTTTAGGCCCCTTAGTGCCAATTGGGCATCGTCTAAATGCCACAGCCTACCTGAGCATTGTTTCTGACCATGTCTGTCCCTTTATGGCCACCATGTACCCATCCTCTGACGGCTACTTCCAGCAGGATAATGCACCATGTCACAAAGCTTGAATCATTTCAAATTGGTTTCTTGAACATGACAATGAGTTCACTGTACTAAAATGCCCCCCACAGTCACCAGATCTCAACCCAATAGAGCATCTTTGGGATCTGGTGGAACGGGAACCTTCTCAATGTTCAACTGAATCCCGAGAGCCCTTTCAACTGGTAGCTTGTCACGATCCACGTCCAGCTCTTTCATCTGCTTTGCTTTGTCTTTGTTTGGGATGGAAGCCAGAACTGATAGACTGTTATTGACCCACTTAGTAAATAGAAATTTACCTTTAGCAAAGAAATCCCAAAGTTCCTTAATTATCCGTATAGCATGTTCTTCCATGTCTATGTATTTCAAAAAATCATCTACGTAAAAGTTATTCTTCACTGTGGAGAGCCCTCTGTATCATACTTGTTGATGTTGTCTATCGTGATCTTTTGTAGTGCAAAGTTGGCACAGCTTGGTGATGAAATGTCTCCAAAGAGATGGACCCTCATCCTGTATTCTTTAAGCTTTGAATCAGTGTTGCCATCAGGCCACCAAAGAGAGCACAAGTAATCAACATGACCAAGACAGACTCTCACTAGATGAAACACACTCTTAATATCTGCCTTCATCGCAACCTTCTCTTGATGGAATCTCAATAGAACTCCCAGGAGCAAGTTGGAAAGTTCATGACCTTGAAGGAGCTCACTTTTGAGAGATGTTCCTGGGTATGTTGCTTTGCAGTCAAATACGATTCTGATCTTCTTTTTCTGTTTGTGGTAAGCACCATGATGGTGTATACACCAGATTTCCCATTCCTTTTGTAAAAGTTTCTCCTAAGGTACTTTCTCTGCATGACCCTTAATGATCATGTCATTCATGAAGTCCTTATACTCTGTCAAGAAATTCACATCTCTCCTTAACTTCTTTAAGAGGTGTTTAGTCGGTTGTTCCACAGTCTGTCAGTTTTTTGCCATGAGTACTTCCTCCTTACGGAAAGGCAAGTAATAATGACCATCCTTAATAGTGACAAGACTCTGAGACCTTTTTCATAAACATGAAATCTTCATCTGAATTCTAATTTCTGCCTTCATAATGTTTCTCAGAAAGGGTATTATTGTACTGCAGCATGAGAACTTCCTCAAAATGGGCTACTGAGATTAATTTAGCCATTACCTTTTGACGACCTGCATCATCAACCATGGTGCAGCCTTCAAGTGGTCTGTTGACCACCCATCCTAACAGGGATTTATTTGCATACGGTCCATTATCTTCACTATTAATGATTTGCCAGGGTTCCATGACTTTTGGAATATTCACCCTAATCAGCAGTTCCACCTCTGCATTAATTTCCGTCAAACATATCTCCTTCAAGAAGGACCATTTTCTGATATCCTTTGAAGTTAATATATTATCCTTTGTGGCTGGTATTTCTTTGGGTATACACCTTAGGCAGTGAAATGAATTGGTCACCTTCTATATTGGCTAATTCCAGTCCTGTAACTTCATAACATGAAACAGGTTTCTTCTGAACCATTGTTCACAAAAAGATGTTGGTGTGTTTGCATTCAGGTGTTTCATGAGTCTCTGGTAACATAACGCGGCTGAACTGCCGGGGTCTAGGAAGGCACAGGTGCATTGGCGTACTGTGCGTTGAACTATTTCACTCTTGCTAGGGCAGTGGCTATTTTGTTTGTAAGCTATAGAAGTCATCACATCAAGTTGAAAAACTTTCCGCATGCCAAAGCCTCTTGCAATTTGAACAAACTCCTGCAGGTTTAACGCCTTCCATTCATGCATGAAGACGCATATGTGTTTGAATTGTAACTGTTCATTTGGAAGGATTTGACATGTAAAGATGCACCATCAGAGCTTTGCGTAATTGTACCGTGACAGCAAGTAGATATGGAGGTTTGATAAACTCTGGGAGCTTGAAGGATATGTTTATTGATGAGCTTCGTAGTTCAATGTTGCCTTACTAAGAAGCACTTCGAAGTAACAATTAAAAACAATTTATATGCATAAACAAGAAAGTCATAATTAATGGTTTGAATTGTTTATTTGTTTGAATAAAGTGACTATGGCTGACAGCTAAAGCCAAGCAATCGAGACAACCGCAGCAGTTACAGTTTTTTCCAATTGCTAACACACAAAATGCTAAATTGGGCTCATCGTGTCTAAACTTAACACACAGGAACTCTTTACACAACACTTGAAGATTAACATCTAACTGCCATGTCAAAACTGCCATTCTGCAATCAAAACTTAACACTCAGACTTCAAAAGGGCCTCTTCAGATCGATAGGGAACACACATTCACATGAACAATAAAAAGTCTAACAGACACAACACACTGGTCAACTTTACTCAAGACACTTCTGTTATTTGTAGTTTTTAAACCGTTTTTATTCCCGCAACCAAGCCTCCGTGATACATTGTACAGGTAGCAAAACAACTCCCGTTACAAGTCAGGGATCACTCCATCGATTGGGGTCGGGCCACGTCACCTTGTCCACATCACAGGCGATGTTCTCCGTCACCAAGCAATGGGGAAAATATCGCTGGGCAGTGCGGGGGCAACATCACCATGTGTGCAGCCATTATTGGTCAGGGGGTCCTCCATCACCATGCCACCCTGGGTCCCTACAACACTGCAAACATACAAACATTTCTGCATGCACTACATGCCGCGGTCACATAGGACCAACCAGGGCAACCCATGTTCGTTGTCATCTTGGATAATGTCAGTTTCCACCGGGCTGCTCTGGTCCGGGACTAATTCGCCAACCATGACCATTTCATGGTGCTGTACCTGCCCCCTTATTCCCCGTTCCTCAACCTGATAGTGGAATTATTTTCGGCATGGAGGTGGAAGGTCTATGACCGCCTACCACACGCACGCGTGCCACTCCTGTGAGCAATGGAGGAGGCATGCGGAGACATCGAGGTGGGCTCGATCCACGGTTGGATATGCCACGCCCGTCTATATTTTCCCGTTGCCTGGCAAGGGAGAACATCGCCCGTGATGTGGACGAGGTGATGTGGCCCGACCCCAATCGACGGAGTGATCCCTGACTTGTAACGGGAGTTGTTTTACAGTGTTTCACTGAGGCTTGGTTTCGGGAATAAAAATGGTTTAAAAACTACAAATGACAGAAGTGTCTTGAGTAAAGTTGACCAGTGTGTTGTGTCTGTTTGACTGTTTATTGTTCATGTGCATGTGTGTTAACTATCGATCGGAATAGGGCCTTTTGAAGTCAGAGTGTTAAGTTTTGATTGCAGAATGGCAGTTTTGACATGGCAGTTAGATGTTAATCTTCAAGTGTTGTGTAAAGAATTATTGTGTGTTGAGTTTTGACACACTGAGCCAAATTATGCATTTTGTGTGTTAGCAATTGGAAAAAACTGTAAAATCAAGGTGTCAATGTTTGCCAATTGCAGACTTTTCCGTGAAACTGCCACGGATTTTGATCTGTGTTCATTTCACAGAATTTTCTGCCATTCCGTGGAACTGCCACGGATTCTGATGTTCAGACTCCTTGTCAGTTTCACGGATTTCTAAGAGATCAGGCTGAATTATATATAGTGACTGATTGGTGTTCAGTTACAGATGAAGTGTTTTACTGTGTGTACAGGAGTGTTGCTAATGTCGTGTGTGATTTAACTATTGAATGGACATGCTGACTGCAGAGTGTTTCATCATTGGCCAATGTGTGTAACACATGCACAATGTGTGTAGTGTTTTGCACCGTGTGTTACAGAATTGTTTACGGTGCCATGCCGACATTGTGTTTATTCATTTGGTGCCTGAATGTACCAAATGCATGCAAACGTTACGGTTTACACGTTTTGGTCTGAGCATTCACTTTTAGTGTTTTAGCAATCGGGAAAACTGTAATAAACTAATGTCAATGATTGGATCCCGTAAATCTAATTTGGGAAAATGTACATGGAGGATGAATGAAATAAAACCATTACTCTGCACAGAGAGAAATGTTTGTGACTTCAACAAGCATATTGAAGAATTCAATTTAGCTCTAAATGATTTTAAGGAATTCCATAGTACTGTGCATAAAATGTTGTGAAAAGGTGATGATAAATGGTTTGAGGGTAAAATGATTTATTTTGATGATTTTTTAATGAAGTGTAGGAGTGGAAATAGTATTATGCACAAGCTGACAAGCACCAATCAGCGGTTACGCTGAATGACAGCATTTCTGTCGCTCCATCTCGTAGGAGTAGTAAAAGTGGTCAAAATTCCACCTCTTCCTCAATCGTAGCCACACATTTAAAAGTTGAAGCAGAGAATGTAGAGCTGAAAGTACAAGAGGCGGCTTTAGAGGAAATGCTTGCCCTGGAGTTGGAGGTGGTTGAATTATAAGCGAGACTAAAATTAAGAACTGACATAGCACCCGCGACCGCCAAGCTAAACGTTATTCATCAATGTGATACATTTTCTCAAGTTAGTGTAACAGAACATCATTACAAGATGGAAGAACTTTCGGAACCAATGATCGATGTGCAATCACCAATTGAATTCAACGGAATAGGAACAGTTCCAAGAACCCCACAGCAAAGTGTTGTTATTCAACAGGAAGTTGCATCTCAATATTATTTACATCAAGGGCCAAGGTCAACTTTGCAGACCAATGTCAGATCACAGCCAAGAGCAAAACATGTACAGATCTCTATGAAGAACAAGATATTGAAAGGGAATGAAACTATCAATCAAAATGTGATAGCTGATTAATGCATATACAGAATGACATAACTGAGATTCTTCTCACTCAGCAAGCACTAGCACTATTCCCTGTCAGGGAAATCCCTGTATTTGATGGGGTTCCATTGGATTTTAGACCTTTCATGCAAGCATTTGAACATGGAATCAAGACTACAACAAGACTAGTAAGTCAAGACAGACTCTACTTCCTGGAACAATACACCTAACTACACAACCATACTGTATGATTTCCTTTTGTTTGCGTTCTCACTAATAACAGATTCTCCTGAGCCTTGGAATCTGCAACAATGACGATATCCAGCAAAGGACACAAGTGCGTTGGTGGTGTATTGTAAGTTGAATTATTTCACTCTTGCTTGGGCAGTGGCTATTTTGTTTGTAAGCTACAGAAGCCATCACATCAAGTTGAAAAATGATGTCCCCTCCACTCTTACTAGGGCACCGTTCAAACCAAAATCACTCATCATATAGAGTCTTGCATCTTGCATCCAATTAAGTAAGTAGAAGAAGAAGTTGTATTTATATAGCGCATTTCCGTAGCTTTACATTATACAGTACAAAAACACCCAGACACTCAGACATACATTACAGTCACATGGATACAAATAATCACATCAGACAAAATGCATGTTAAACAGATATGTTTTTAACTGGGTCTTGAATATAGCCATGGATGAGGTATTACGTAGTGTGAGAGGTAGCGAGTTCCATAATTTAGGAGCATTAACACTAAATGACCTTCCTCCTACAGTAGACAAACGGAACAGAGGGATGGACAATAACCCAAGTTCAGCTGATCTAAGGGACCGGGCAGGGCGGTAAGGGTGGAGTAAGTCAGACAGATATTGAGGGGCAAGACCATTTAATGCTTTAAATGTTAGCAGCAATACCTTAAAGTGGATGCGTGATGCTACAGGTAGCCAGTGAAGTTCATGAAGCACAGGTGTAACATGAGCAGAGCGCCTAGTCGAAGTGAGCACTCTAGCTGCAGAGTTCTGAACGTACTGTAATCTTGCAATTCGTTTTTTGGAAGACCAAGAAATAAGGCATTGCAATAGTCCAGGCGTGATGTGATTAATGAATGAATTAAAGTTTCAGCATCAGCTACAGCGAGAGAGGATCGTAGACGAGCAATGTTACGAAGATGGAAAAAATAGTTTTTAACAAGTGAAGAGATGTGAGATCCAAAAGATAGAATCAGTAATCAAGAGATCATGTGAAGGACCAATCAAACTCAAACTAATACACTGTTTACATATCTATTGACCTAACTGATGGAGCAAAAAGGGTGATGTTATTCATCCTAAATCAAGAATTAATAAAATATACCAAAACAACCCAAAATCCATGCACAGCCTGGTAGGTGCGGGTAGGCAGCAGGAACGAATGAATGATTTATTGAAGGCGAACAATGCGTTTCACATACAGCATCTCCTGAGCAAATCTGAAGATGCTATATGCGAAACGCGTTGTTTGCCTTCAATAAATGGAGTGAAGTCAACAGTGTGTGGTAGAGTGTTCTTATTGTTGTCAGGAAATAATAAACTTGATTATTGTCCGCAACTTAAATGATTTGGCTCCAACAGTCATATTTCTGACACTTTGACTTCAGACACTTTGTAAATAGTTTTATCCTAGGTCTATAATAGGTGCATATTTTCTTCAACATCCTTTTATCTTTGTTCACTTGCTGATGAACAGAAAACATTGCAAGTTAAACATTATTAGAAATTGGATAGCCACACATCCGTGTTTTTTTATTACAGAATTTCAAGAATTTTGATACATTATTTTGCTTCTGTATTGTCTATCCTTTAATGCTTCTTTGATGCAGATATATAATTTATTTGGTCCCATCTGCTTTTTCTGGAGAGGTTAACCATTCAAATTATGGTTTAAATTAATATTCACTAGTTGGTGACAGACCTGTCAGTGTTTCATTGGCCTTTGATTATGACTGGCATTACTATTCCGTTTGAAATCCCCAAAAGGTCCATTAACCATATAATTCAATTATACAATCTAATTGGTGAAGCTCCCTACTGCAGCCTTGCTAATGTGGATTGGGGTGGGGTTCCTTTCTCTGTATCCTGAAGTCGGCAATCATCTCAGTTGTCTGGTCATGTCAATGTCAACTTTATGTACATATATACATGTGTATATATATATATATACTTAACTTTTATTCTGGTCATCACAGTGAGTGGTGTGTGTATGCTGAATCCTTGTTGGTTATCAGGCCTACAACCATGGTGTTATCTGCAAATGCAATGATGAAGTTGGTGTCATGCAGTGCCAAACGTCTTCTGAACAGGCAGAAGAGCAAAGGGGTGAGGACAAACCCCTGGGGTGCCCCTGTGTTAGGAGTCAATTTTTGTTAGTAGTCAGTGCCTTTGAATGTCAAGACTACAACAAGACTAGTAATATTCAAGACTCTACTTCCTGGAACAATACACCTAACTACACAACCATACTATATGATTTCCTTTTGTTTGCGTTCTCACTAATAACAGATTCTCCTGAGCCATGGAATCTGCATTCTTGGAATGAGAGAGCAAAGGGGTGAGCAAAGGGGTGCAGAAGAGCAAAGGGGTGAGGACAAACCCCTGGGGTGCCCCTGTGTTAGGAGTCAATTATTGTTAGTAGTCAGTGCCTTTGAATGTCAGATAATTCAGTACTGAGTTTCACTCTGTAATGTCCATACCCATTGTGGACCCAGGGCCCTGAGCTTGGTGACAAGGTGCGAGTGTGAAGGATCAACAGTCACTTGGTGCTCCTGGGAACTGGGATGATGGTGCTCTTTTGTAAATGTCATGATAAAGACCTCTTTAATGCTGCCCACCTGCTGATTAACACACACTCTAAAAATGAGACTAAGAACGCACCATTGATCAGTGGTTTTATGAGTGTTCACTGTTTTAGGGTTTTGAACCACAAACACGTGAGCTGAACTGTGAGAATTGTGTTTGATTTTAGTTTGCATCACCAGCTCTAAGTCTTGCTAATTGATCTGCATGAATGACCGAAAAACCTCTTGCCATGGGAGATTCCAAGTCACAGTTCAGCTCATGTAGCACGGCGTTCAGGGTTCGACTGGCTGAGTCTGTTTTCCCAAGATGGCGGCTGCCTGTATAAAATATTGATTTGTTTTCACTTCATTCATGCCCTCACAACTAGCGTTATAAGGTAATTGTCGTTTTGGACCTTTTAAGGACATTGCATTTACTTGTATGTTTTGCACACATCCTGGTCATTGGGGTGTTTTATGGTGACATTGAACGAAGCAGGAGGGATGTCTGCCAGATCTGTGATTCTCCACTCATTTTTCAACGTTGTTGGTGTCCTTGGTAAATAAACCTCTGAACATGTTCCACTCTGCATTCTTGAAGCAGTGTTTTAGCATGCAGTCTGCTTGCTTTTTCTACTGCTTCACTGTTTAAATAATATAGAAATACTGCTACATTTATTCTTGCCTCATGTCAGTTAACCATTCATCTACAAATTTAAACAAGAATTAATGCTTATGTGAGATGTTGATGTTATATACATTACTGCATATGTGAAGATAAGTAAGGGTATGACATGTACGTCAATTAAATATTTGGTTAAATCTTTTTTAAATGTATACCATATGGACATTCATTGTATGGCCATATATGTATGTATACTTACAGTTGTATGCAAAGGTGTTTAATGTAATTGTGTGTTTGAATCAGCAATTTCATTTTGTTCTATCAATTAACTGAAGGACACAGTAATATTTCGGTAGTAAAATTACATTCAGAATTACATAACAGAAAATGTGCAATATGCATCAAATGAAATTTTGGGGTTTGCAGGTATAGATGATGACGGTATTTTAGTGCCCAGTGGGCAGTATGTAGCAATATTCTGATCCCCGGTACACCAGGAATTGTTTTAGCAGATAAATACACTACTTTCTTTACACTAAACAATCAGCCTTCTGATCATGATGGTAGATGGAATACTAAACCATGTGCTCAATATAACAGAATGTTAACATTTTTAGGTTGAAAGTTACAAAAGGAACCCAATTGGTAGAACCTTATTCCAAAATCCCTTTTCCCCTACAGTTGTCTCTGCATTAACAACAGGGGACGAAGCAGCGAGCTGAGCTGTACGCAGGAGGTGGAGGCTGGCTGAGTGATTAACTAAACCTTGGGGCTGACAGGACTTCTAGCCCCCTCTGGGGCCCCAGTTACACTAATGTGGCTCTTTGTTTAACAAGGCTGGAAAAGGGAAAAGTGTTGGAGGGGAGGTAGTAGTGGGAAAGGGGGGTAAGAATGAGGGATGGGGGAGGTGTGAAAAGGACTAGCCAGCAAACACGTCTAAATTTGCAGAACATTGTTACACTGTGGGCTAAAATATTGGCCCACATTGGACCAATGTGCTCAACTGCTTCACATTGACCCTTATAGAAACCACTGCAGTAACAATGCAGGATAAAGCCTTGTACCAATGTTGGCTTCTTACATTGTAACAATGTGCCTTTGCTCACTGGCTCCACATTGGCAACAAGGTAGGTAGCCCAATGGTCAGTCTTCACATGCCTAAAATAGCCTCACACTTTTGTATTGGTTACCAGTTACCTTATTTTAGAAAGACATATGTTGGCAAAATCATATTGACGTAACTTAACTTCATACAGTGCATCCGGAAAATTTTCACAGCGCTTCACCTTTTCCACATTTTGTTATGTTAATCCCTTATTACGAAACTGATTAAATTCATTATTTCCCTCAAAACTCTACAAACAATACCCCATAATGACAATGTGAAAAGGCCAGAGTCCAGACTTGTACCAGATTGAACATCTCTGGAGAGATCTGAAAATGGTTGTGCACTGATGCTCCCTGAAGTCACTGATGACTTCTAGCCCCCTCTGGGGCCCCAGTTACACTAGTGTGGCTCTTTGTTTAACAAGGCTGGAAAAGGGAAAAGGGTTGAAGGGGAGGTATTAGTGGGAAAGGGGGGTAAGAATGAGGGATGGGGGAGGTGTGAAAAGGACTAGCCAGCAAACACGTCTAAATTTGCAGAACATTGTTACATTGTGGGCTAAAATATTGGCCCACATTGGACCAATGTGCTTAACTGCTTCACATTGACCCTTATAGAAACCACTGCAGTAACAATGCAGGTTAAAGCCTTGTACCAATGTTGGCTTCTTACATTGTAACAATGTGCCTTTGCTCACTGGCTCCACATTGGCAACAAGGTAGGTAGCCCAATGGTCAGTCTTCACATGCCTAAAATAGCCTCACACTTTTGTATTGGTTATCAGTTACCTTATTTTAGAAAGACATATGTTGGCAAAATCATATTGACGTAACTTAACTTTATACAGTGCATCCGGAAAATTTTCACAGCGCTTCACCTTTTCCACGTTTTGTTATGTTAATCCCTTATTACAAAACTGATTAAATTCATTATTTCCCTCAAAATTCTACAAACAATACCCCATAATGACAATGTGAAAAGGCCAGAGTCCAGACTTGTACCAGATTGAACATCTCTGGAGAGATCTGAAAATGGTTGTGCACTGATGCTCCCTGAAGTCACTGATGACTTCTAGCCCCCTCTGGGGCCCCAGTTACACTAGTGTGGCTCTTTGTTTAACAAGGCTGGAAAAGGGAAAAGGGTTGGAGGGGAGGTATTAGTGGGAAAGGGGGGTAAGAATGAGGGATGGGGGAGGTGTGAAAAGGACTAGCCAGCAAACACGTCTAAATTTGCAGAACATTGTTACATTGTGGGCTAAAATATTGGCCCACATTGGACCAATGTGCTTAACTGCTTCACATTGACCCTTATAGAAACCACTGCAGTAACAATGCAGGTTAAAGCCTTGTACCAATGTTGGCTTCTTACATTGTAACAATGTGCCTTTGCTCACTGGCTCCACATTGGCAACAAGGTAGGTAGCCCAATGGTCAGTCTTCACATGCCTAAAATAGCCTCACACTTTTGTATTGGTTATCAGTTACCTTATTTTAGAAAGAAATATGTTGGCAAAATCATATTGACGTAACTTAACTTTATACATTGCATCCGGAAAATTTTCACAGCGCTTCACCTTTTCCACGTTTTGTTATGTTAATCCCTTATTACGAAACTGATTAAATTCATTATTTCCCTCAAAATTCTACAAACAATACCCCATAATGACAATGTGAAAAAGCCAGAGTCCAGACTTGTACCAGATTGAACACCTCTGGAGAGATCTGAAAATGGTTGTGCACTGATGCTCCCCATCTAACCTGATGGAGCTTGAGAGGTCCTGCAAAGAGGAATGGGAGAAACTGCCCAAACATAGGTGTGCCAAGCTTGTAGCATCCTACTCAAAAATACGTTTTTAATTGCTAATAAAGGTGCTTCAACAAAGTATTGAGCAGAGGTTGTGAGTATTTATTTACATGTGCTTTTTTATTTTTACTAAATTTGCTAAGATTTCAAAAACTTCTTTCACATTATCATATGGGGTATTGTTTGTAGAATTTTAGGGAAATAATGAGGGCATGAATATAACAGTGCTATGAATATATCAGATAAAAGTAGAGAACCCGCCCACACGTTTATGCTCCACCATGTCAATGGAACCGTCAATGGAACCGATTGAAGGAGATATTATCATGGCTACCTTTGATGTGGATTCCCCACCATGAGGGACTGGAAGCACTTTCCGTTATGACCCAACACAAGCTCCTGGTGTACTTACGTGTATCACCTGCACAGTAAAAATGGCTGTGTTAAATCAACACCCTAAGTGTTAAATTAACACTACCAGTGTTTATATAGGTCCAAATTGACAGTGAATAGTGTTAATTTAACACTTAGGGTGTTGATTTGAAACAGCTGTTTTTACTGTGTGTATTCAAGAATTGGCGGAATTGGTTCTCACCAATAACTATTTAAAAAAAATGTTTATTTACAATCAAGAGGCACCATGGCTCCCAATTACACCAAATTGTTCATGGGACTTTTTGAATGAAAATGATTTTCTGTGAGACAAATGCATTTGCTAACCACATTAAGCTATGGCACCGGTAAGTGCATGATGTTTTTGTAATTTTATGTGGGGAAGAACAAGATTTGTTAAATTTTTATGACTATTTAAACACAATTAATGACTTCCTGAAATTCAGTCATATAGAAAATTATAGAAAACAAGTTCATTTTCTTGACATCCTAATTATTAGAAATGAACATAGTTTTAAATCTGTAACAGTGTTGGCAGTGCAGGAAGGGAGACCAAGGCATGAAGATGAGTTCCAGTGATTTATTTCACTCCGTAGATCAGAAATATGTTGACGTACACAATAAAGTATTGCCCCTTATTAGCGGATGAACAAATATTGTAGCTACACACGACTAGATTACATATACTATGCTCTTCTCGCTGCATTGAACACGATCAACATCTAGCGTATTCCTGGCTAAACAATACATAATCTACAGACACTATACCTATGACTCACATAGAAGGCACACTCAGTATAATAAGGTATGTTAGGGCATACGTTCCGCAATAAGGTAGCCAGAAACCAACAGAAACCCAGGAGTTTGGAAACTCAACAATGTATCGCAACCACCCTCTGGACACCTGGGTATATAAAGCCTTTGGAATACACCCAGCTGATGTCAATAAATTTTACTAATATGTAAAAGTAAAAATATATATAAAAAACAATATTTTACCTGAAGTTCTCTTTGGAAGATTGACAGTCCATACTGTCCTCTTCGAGCAATCCAGGAACGTGTCCATGATCCGGTTATCTTTCTTTTTTACGTTTTTCTTAACACAATAGCAATACAAAACTCACTGCTTCATCCAGTATTTGTTTACATTGGTTCCCGGAAGTCAGTCGCTACTAGTTGTGCCTTCTTGATGACATCATGCACATCGTTAAAGACGGCACGTGATGACTGGTCAGGAAGCAATGTGTAGTCTGACATGTCTCTTGTCCACAGCACAACAAGATTTTAGGAGTCTAATTCACGCAATCTGACACAGTGACTATCGTAACAGACAAAAAATTGTGTAATCTGAACCAGGAATGAGGGTTTCAGAATTCCATTTGGGGGATAATAATCTGTTCTAATCGACATGTGCCTCTGTCTATATAGGGGTGTGACACACAGCAGCAACAAGACCTGATGAAGATCTTTGTAGATTAAAACGTTGGCATTTTAAAGCCAAATAAAGATGTGTGGTGGAGCATACACATGTGTGTGTGGGTTCTCTTCTGTTCCCTAACCGTACGTTAGAAAATGTTGCCGCATTACATAGACAGACGATATGGCCATTCAAATGTGAACTTTTGTACGTACTAAGTCGCCATTTCCAAGAATAGACCAATCGGTTATAATTTATAGTATTTGGGGAATGTTTAGTTCAGGGATAACATGCTGGGTTAGTGGGTTTAAGGTTAGGGTAAGGTGAAGATATGTAAGATTAAGTTAAACTGACTTTTTTTAACGTTTCGTAACCGTACAATGTTTTATGTTTTCATGGCTTTAGAAACATACACAAATATGTTGTTTTTTGCGATTTCTTAGGTATCGCCACGAGAACAGCCTGCTTCCATATATTCTGAGCCCTCGCCTATTCATTGTAAAGTAGTTGGCCTTGGTGTGGGCTAGGCTGAACTGGACTGGCATAGGTTTGGTATAGGTTAAGCCTATGTTGAGCCTGTTATGGGCTAAAGCCCTATACTCTGTATTAGCTGAAGTGTTTGCCTATATTGGCACTGGTGTGGGATAGCCCATTTTATGGCATATTGGCAATATATTAAAATAACCTGACATTACTTATTGCATTTATAAACCAGTTTCAAATGCAATTAGAGCAGTAAAAATGTAGGTGACATCATACCTGTCATATACAGTCTCATAGACCACTGCTATCAGCCAATCAGCATTCAGGATTCAAATCATCTAGTTTATAATATACATATAATAACCCATGCTGGCCCAATGTGTGATTAGTGTGGGTTAGTTTATGTTGAGCTTACAATGTCAACATTGTAACATCTATTTCTTGATGTTTAAAAAAATATGAAAGATACTATACGGGATAATTATTCCCTACATTATGCAGTGACACACAGGCCCGCCTAAAATGTCTAATTTATATCAATGAAGTTCAAATGGCAAAATAAGCACTGCATATTGTAGGAAATCATTGTTTCATCTGAATAGCATTTTTTGATTTTCCAAATAAATAAAAAATACAGTTTGTACATCTTTTGTAAACTGGTCACTGAAATAGTTATGTTCTTACTGCGCAAAATTCTAAACAGTAAACCTTTAACCTTAATTCACAGCCACATTTATATTTGTGGGAAGAAAACAAGAACCACTTGAGCAGTAGTCGAAGTCAGCAACTGCCTCAAGGTGGCCCGGGTTCATATTCCGATCTCGGTATTCCATTGATGGCCAGGGATGCACTATGGTGTGGCCCAAATTTGTACAGCGTTGCTTGGTGAATGAGTGGATAGGCAAATAAGTGCTACCTTGTGACATCCCTTAATTAGCATTTGGTAACCCTAAGGCTGTAGATGATGGCTTCTTTGACTAACCAAAATGTTTTTTTTGGTACAAATACTTGAAAATGTGTTGTTTTAGCTACAGTAAGTATACAAACAACAATGTTGTTCATACATTAACATTAAAACAAAAATCATTGAAAGGACAGTTTTTGTTGGTAACTAGTTATAATCCCAAGTACATAAAATGGTGTTGGTGATTATGGAATGTTTTAGTACTTGGAGTCAAAATGCATCCCTTTTAAAGCTTTTGGGGTTAAGAAGATAATAATGAACAGGAACTTAACAGTATGTGAGTGTAGCACATGTTTACAGAGAGGACTACAATGCAAGAAAGCTGTGAACTATGAGGTGTGACAGGTCGGAGCCTTTCCTAACGAGCTAGCCTGACTGAGAATGAGGCTGCTGAAACCTCTCCTAGGGGCTCTGGTGCGATGCCTGCAGGTGTTTACCAAGCACTCCTGTTCAAATGTCCTTGTGTGCCCACCTAAGTGTGGAAGGATTATAATGACTGTTTTCTGGAGGAAGCAGCATTTGAAAGAATGGTTATTGTTTTCATTGCAGAGCCAGCGGTCAAGTGAATTGACAGCTAGTGTTGATGGTTGCTGGTTGATGTCCATGAGGTAATGAGGGAGACAGAGCACTGGTGAGGCAGATTCTCCTGTGTAACAAGAGATGGGTGTGAAAACAGAGTAATTAGAGAGTGGCAGAGCGCATCGTTATCACAGATGAAACAGATCTGTTTTTAACCACTGGCATTAACACTTCTCACGCAGCCAGTATTTTCCTGATACACATTTAAAAAACAGAGCCCACTGAGATTCCTTAATTGACATCAATTAGACAAGTGTGATGTAAATTCATGCAAGTCTATTCATGGGCATTTGATATGTCCATTGTCCGAATTGTCTTCACCATCTTTGGACAGTGACACATCACTGCACTAAAGAAAGCATAACGTGAATTGCACAGAAGCAGCCATATAATCATGTTCTCCATTAATTTCCTATAATCCTACCATCAGAATCTTTATAGTAGTGTTTGCAGTTACCAGAATGTGCTAGGCTCAGCATTTAGTCTTCCTATTAGTGTGATTTCTAGCTGCCACCTCGCTGGAAGCAGTCACAATGATTATGTGACACGCAGCAGAACCCCTCGGTATGTTTTCTGGTAGGTAAAATGGATGTCAGAATACAACCGTTGACATCTGCTGCTGAAAAACAGAAGACTCAAAATCTCTAGCGATGAGCAGTCCCATCTCTCTCTCTCGCCGAACCCTCATTATCTACCACTAACAGCAGACTGGATCCCCTGTCAACGATATGTGTGGACGACAGAGATACAGAGGACAGTGAGAATGAAGGCTTGTGAATTCACTCCAATGAATAGAGTGGGTTGCGGCTAGATCATCTTCCATTGACAGCTGTCACTAGTAATTGTATCTAAAATTAATGGTAACATTTGGACGGGAAGTCAAGTTACAAGCAGTGAATACATCCAAGACTGCAAATGAGTGATTGTGTAACATTCAGCATGGCAGTGTTGACTTATATGTTCACTATCACATTTTTATCTTCACTTTTCTGCCCCAGATTTTTTTTGTTAAAGCTTTGTAACAAATGCACTTTGTATATCTACTGTCAAACCATGTTAGACTCATTAAAGATGTATTTATGAAATATAATCTGTCAAATGTCATTCAACATGTGAAGAATTTGTACATTTTATCAGTGCTAATATAATTTACAGCAACCTTTAAATATGTAATCCACACCCAGAATAAAAATTATATTAATGTGGTGTAACATGTAGAATATAGTTTTTCTTTATGATATTATTCAAAGTAATCTGACTTTGAAATCAGAAATCAGACATAGGTTTTCTAGCTTTTTAGCTGAATTACCCCTTTAAGTGCATTAGTTTGTTCAAAGAGCAACACTAAAAACAGCAACAGTCACGGCATGCCTATTAGCATTGCTGGTAACAAATATGCTTTGAATAACGTATTCAATTGTTATGTCAAAAAGTCCTATGACCAATTATTTTTGTCACATAATTTTGCTAATTTTATATAATTTATGTGAAAAATGTCACAAGCACATTAGAACTACACTTGTGCTACAATATTTTTTTATAACAAACATTGTTTTAAAGTCATGTTGTTATCTAACTAGCTAACAACCTGATATTATATTTATTGAATTTTGCTGTCCCCACTGCAGCTCCCACATCACTCAGCCAGTTGTGGTTGTGACTATACTGTATGACTTAAAAAAATTGCCAAAAATAACTTTAGCGCAAGTGACATTTAATTTACTATCCTCAAGGTTTTCGAGCTGTGTGTCTAAGGTCTGTGTACCTATAGTGTTAGTATTGTGACCTGTGATGATACGTTTATAATGTATTCATTTACTGTGTTAATTTTTTAGCTCAATAGCGGCACATTTACAACCACTGGCCAAAATTGCAGACTGCATCTTTAAAGGGGTAGTTGCTCAATGACCCAAAACTATAGCCTCAAAATGGACCACAGAATTGTCATTCAGCACCTCTGTGACCAAGTCTCAAAACTGTATATTGCGAGCTCCACAAAGCTTGAATTTATGGCAGGGCTGCCATTCAGAAACTCCCTGTATCCAAGGCCAAAGCACAAACACAAATAACTTAGTGTAAAGAGCAAAAAAGTTGGACCCCTGAGCAATGAAAAAAACAAATATGGTCTGATGAGTCATCATTAGCACTATTTCAGTGGGTTTATGTTTGGAGGAAGTCAAATGACACCTTCAGCCCACAGTGTCAACTGCCAAATTCTAAAATAAAGGGGGATCAATAATGGCATGGGCAGCCATATCGTAGGCAGCCATCTTGTGGGAGTCATTAGGTCACATGATTGCTCTACATGGTTGTATAATTTCCAAAGAATATGAGGCTAATTTACAGGACCAGGTGCACCCTATAGATCAAACACTGTTCCCTTGTGATGTTCCAGCACTCCAGGCTAACAATGCCCACACACTAAAAAAAATCAAGGGTAAAATAAAATATACCACCAACCACACATAAAATCTGTTTACTTCACCTTCCTCTTTTATTAAAAAAAGGATATCTACACCCTCCCCTGATAAATATTACATTCACATTAAAAGTTATACTCTATGCCTACCTCAAGAAACTGACATCAACATGCTACTAACAGAATAGTTTCACCCACTGACAGTTCACCTGCCTGCCTACACTAGAAAAATACATAGAGTATATTTACATTTCACCCTTACAATGTATCCCCATCTAAATATTACAGTAAATGTTCTACAGGCCTACCTCATGAAACCGACGTCAATGCGCTACTTCCAAAAGAATAGCTTCCCCCGGACAGTCAGCCTGCCTACACAGGATGCAAACCAGTGATCACCTGCTTTGCAACACATGCAAACTCCTTCCTCAACAACATACTATGTTATCTAGAGCAGACATTTGTTCATGTCCAAAAAACTGTATTTTGTGAGAAATATCTTAGCACTAAGTTAAATAAGCAGTTGCCATTTAATTGGTGCACTAGCAAGAAATGTGAATCACTGTACAATATATTGTAGATTCATGGAATTTAATGATATCTAAAGTTAGTTTTTGTTATTATTGGCATGCTGTTTAAAAATCTGCAATTATTATATATATTTGTTTCTTCATTTATCCAAGGAGGCAGATTGAGACCTAGGTCTCATTCACAAGTGCACCCTGGGAACAAAGCCAAACAAATGGCACACATACAAATATAAGCATGCACAATACATATACATACCCAGTTAATTAAAACAAACAGATTTATCAATATAAAAATACTTATCCATTACAATAAAATGACCCATAGGCACCAAGGCATCCAAATGAAATACTGATTGGATGACATTCCAAACATTATCTACCAAAATATCTTACAATCTCAGTGTTTACCATGGGAGTAGTTAAAGTACAATTCTGGTGCAACATGAACATAGGGGTTAATAACACATGGGTACTGAGTAAACCATTCTCTGGGATATGTTTTCATGCTAATTGAATGTGCCCAGTTTTAGTGCAAACTGATAATTACCTTATAACGCTAGTTGTGAGGGCATGGATGAAGTAAAAAGATATTGCTATTTTATACAACTAACAAGGCTCAAAATAGCACCACACTTCCACGGTAACATATTGAAGGACCCTACATGCAAACCGAAGCATTGAGTACTTTGTAATCCATCCATCCATCCATTTTCGTCCGCTTATCCGAGATCGGGTCGCGGGGGCAGCAGCTCCAGCAGGGGACCCCAAACGTCCTTTTCCAGAGCCACATTAACCAGCTCCGACTGGGGGATCCCAAGGCGTTCCCAGGCCAGGTTGGAGATATAATCCCGCCACCTAGTCCTGGGTCTTCCCCGAGGCCTCCTCCCAGCTGGACGTGCCTGGAACACCTCCCTAGGGAGGCGCCCAGGGAGCATCCTTACCAGATGCCCAAACCACCTCAACTGGCTCCTTTCGACGCAAAGGAGCAGCGGCTCTACTCTGAGATCCTCACGGA
>JACXGM010016019.1:0-20845 GCA_016801145.1 Umbra pygmaea
TCCATCTGCTGAAAAGCTTCATGGAGATGAAGATTTCATTTTTCAGCACGACCTGGCACCTGCTCACAGTGCCAAAACCACTGGTAAATGGTTTACTGACCATGGTATTACTGTGCTCAATTGGCCTGCCAACTTTCCTGACCTGAACCCCATAGAGAATCTGTGGGATATTGTGAAGAGGAAGTTGAGAGACGCAAGATCCAACACTCTGGATGAGCTTAAGGCCACTATCGAAGCATCCTGGTCCTCCATCACACCTCCGCAGTGCCACAGGCTGATTGCCTCCATGCCACGCCGCATTGAAGCAGTCATTTCTGCAAAAGGATTCCTGACCAAGTATTGAGTGCATAACTGAAAATAATAATTTGAAGGTTGACTTTTTCTATTTTTTTGTATTACAAACACTTGTTTTATTGGTCAGATGAAATATGCTAATGAGCTAGGTTTTCATGAGCTGTATGCCAAAATCATCAGTATTAAAACAATAAATGACCTGAAATATTTCAGTTGGTGTGCAATGAATCTAAAATATATTTAAATGTTTAAATTTTATCATTACATTATGGAAAATAATGAACTTTATCACAATATGCTAATTTCTTGAGAAGGACCTGTATATTGGACCAATGTCACTGGCATGGTGGTTGCATGACACAGTCTAATTAGATGTATATAGAAATACATATATTAGGTTCATACCATTCCAGGCCTTTTCCAGCTAGAACCTGTCATGCTACATTTCTCATCCCTCAGCTGCGGTCCATCTCTGAAATTGTACTGTGTTCATGAATGTGCCCTAGCAGTCATACAACATATGAGTTAGATTCAGGCTCCAGCTGCCTTCACCATCTAAGTCAGATTCAGGCTCCAGCAGGGCTGCAAAAACTGAGTTAGATTTGTGTGTGAGTGTGCAACTTTCCAAATTTTACTAAATTCTGGATATGGACAAATCAGCTTGGTTCTTACTAGATAGACTGTAATGTCTCTGAGCAGAGTAAATCAGAGTTAATCATGTGTAATTTGGTCGATTTTGTCACTTCACGTGTGTACTTATGCTACGTGGTACAACCTGACAATTCAATTTAAATCTGAAGCGAACTCTTTCTGATCGTTCTCATTGGTTGTGTTCTGTCTCCATGTTCAAGCAGCTACATTGCCAAATCACTATTCGACCAAATAGTAACCGACAAAAAAACAACCTGAAATAACGCATATCATTTTTCACATATTTCTACCGCTGTTGGCTAGGTCTATTTAATACAGACTCCACCCACAGGAGACAGGACCAGTGTACATTCTGCTACTTCTGATATTTTTTTAATCATTATTTACATAATAAAATGTCTAATCAAAAGAGAACATGGGTCTAAAAAGATATTGATGTGTAAAGATCACTCCTGTTCAGGACCTTTTGCACTTTTTGTAGCCTATTCTGTGCTACTTAAACCTTTTCCTGTTTCTATTCTACTATGTGCATCAGGGCCTTTGAGTTATTTTTGTTTATACTGATATGATGACAACAAACACGTTAATGCAAGGTGTAAACATTGCTTAGGGGACTACAGTAATAGAAGCACACCATCTGTGCAGGTGTTTCATGTTTTCAGTTCCTGTATCTGTACAGTACGTCCTGGCGGTTTCCCCATCTGATTTGTTGTGTGCTGCATTATCAGGCAGACTGTCAGGAGTACAAAGTGAACCAGGTGCTCTGGCACTGTCTTCTCAGTTGGTACTGCTTGCATAACAACATCAGCCAGTTCTCCAAAGTCTCAGAACACCTCATTCTGCTGAGAGATGAGCTACAGAAAGACAACTGGTTGGTTCGAGCTGTGTGTTTTGTAATGTCACCTCAAGAGGCTGATTGTACGCAATATTACTCATGTTTAAGTAAATACATCAACAGTAATATATTGTTTTATAAGAATTTCTTCATTTTAGTACCAAGTTGTTATTATTATTATTATTTGTATTATCATTATTATAATTTAAATGTATTAATTTACATTGATATGTTTATTTAAAACCCAGGCTAGACAGTGCATTAGGACTGATGGTTCTGGGGGAGGCGGCAAAGTCCAACTTGTCATGCCTTGAGATGTTACTGAGTCTCCACATCAGCCCAACGACACACGGGATTCTTGAAGAAAATGTAAACAATCACTTTATTCACATTACAATGTGGTTACCCAAACCCAGTCCTGGACTGAAAATCTGTTTTTTAACCAGAGATTCTACACTAAGCATATTTTTTTTAGATCCAAGTCTTGGTCTGGCTTTGAAACAAACTACACTTTAACTTTATTTTTCGTTCACTTTTCATTTTTCTCATTAAAAATATAAATATGCTGTCCTCTCAGAAAGACATGTCTCAGAGGCGTTGCTGGCCATGGCAGTTGGAACACGTCTATACCACCGTGTTAGCAGACATTTGCCAGCATAGCAGCACTGCAGAGATACAGAAAACTGCTCTGCTGGGCAGCCAAACCCCTCAAGGATGTTATAACACTGATGGACTGCTTCAACTACTAAGGAATTGTAAGTCCAAGAGGTGAAATGGTGAAAAACAAGAATACATTGAACATAAAAAACAAATAACATCTAAAGCTTTGAAAATAATTTAGAGACTACTGCAAATGTTTCTTAAATCAACCCCGATGAAAACCTCTGGAATGTGATTAAGTGGAAGATGGAGGTTCACAAGCCATCAAACAAAGATGAACTGCTTGAATTTTTGATTCAGTAATAGCGTAAAGTCACCAAATATCAAATTACAAAAGCTAATAATTATTATTAATATACAATATTACATATTTCACCAAATATAGATTTTTGAACTCTTCCTAAGTTGACAAATGAGTATTGTGGTGTTTAAAAATGAATATAAACATATTTTCTTTGTATTATTCAAGGTCTGACAAAACTGCATCTTTTTTTGTTATTTTGACCAGTTATAATTTTCTGCAAATAAATGCTGTGAATGACAATATTTTTTGGTAATTTGGGAAAAATGTTGTCAGTAGTTTATGGAATAAAACAAAAATGTTAATTTTACCCAAACACATGTCTATCAATAGAAAACCAGAGACAGATTTTGCAGTGGGCTCTGAATTTTTTCCAAAGCTGTATATTGGTTTGTATGTCAGTTTATTTGATACTCACATTACATATTACTTAGGCATATACACTAACTGGCCACTTCATTAGGTACACCAGTGCTAGTACCAGGTTGGACTGGAAACATTCTTCAGAGATTTTTTCCATATTGACATTATTGCATCACTCAGCAGCTGCAGATTTGTAGGCTGCACATCCATGATGCAAATCTCTCACCACATCCAAAGGGTGCTCAATTGGATGAAGATCTGGTGACTGTGGAGGCCAATTGAATAGAGTGAACTGGAAGCAGCCATTAGAAGATGGTTACACTCAATTTCCTGTTCTTAGCTGACAGGAGTGGCACCCGCTGTAGCCCATCTGCTTCAAGGTTCGATGTGTTGTAGGTTCAGAGATGCTCTTCTGCATACCTTGGTCGTAACTAGTGTTTATTTGACTTAATGTTGCATTTCTATCAGCTCGAACCAGTCTGGCCATTCTCCTCTGTCCTCTGCCATTAACAGTGCATTTTTTTTGCTCACTGGATATTTTATTTTTTTCTGACCATTCTCTGTAAACCCTAGATATGGTTGTGCGTAAAAATCCCAGTAGATCAGTACTGACTGTATACTCAAGCCTACCTGGCACCAACAACCATTGGATGTTAAAAGTCACTTAAGTCACCTTCTCCGTTCTGATGCTTGGTTTGAACTTCAGCAGATCGTCTTGACCATGTCTACATGACTAAATGCATTGACTTGCTGCCACGTGATTGGTTGATAATATATTTGCGTTTACAAGCAGTTGAAAAGGGTTACCTAATGAAGTGGCTGGTGGATGTATGACTCAGTTGTCTAAACTTCCATTGCAGAAATTATTTTAACCAATAGTATCTGCTAATGACATAGATTGGGTTAGAACTTCATTTTTTCACATTAAGGGCCGGTTTCATCAACAGGGATTAAGCCTAGTCTTGGACAAAAAGCAAGATCAATGGAGATTTCCATTCAACTTGATTATTTAGTCCAGGACTAGGCTTAATCTGTGTCTGCAAAACCCGCCCTAAAAGTCTAATCCAAAGCAGTAATGTTGTATCCAGGTCTCTGGGTTGTCAGTTGTTGTTTTTTTACTGAGTTTTTTGTCATTTACTCATTTGCTAGCTGACGCTGAAGCTTGGCGTCTGCGCTACAGTGCTGTTCAGGCTTTGGTGTGCGTATGTCGAGGGCTTAGCGGAGCTCTGATTAAGGAGGGGCTGAGGAATGTGGCCTGGATCGCTCTGCAGAAACACCTGAGCCAAGAGACCGACCAGAGAGTCCGAGAGGGCTCCAGGGTTATAGAGGTTCTGAGTTGTTATGATATCTATTCACGTCCTGAGCTTTTCCTCTTCAGTTCACCTGGCTAGTAAACACCACTGGGCCTTATTATCTTACATGTCTACTTACTCAAAACAAAATAGATATCTTTGATTTTTCATATCAACTGCGTTTTTGTTACAACAAATAGAGCTGAATCATTGCAAAAAACACCCTTCCCCCCCAAAACATCTTGGAATCTAATATCAACTACCTGTGTATGTTAGGTTTCCCTTAAAATCCAAACATTAAAACACATTATATTCTTATTCATATATTCTTTTATTGAATGAAATAAACTTGCATTGGAATAATTTAAACATTAATTTGCAGAGGCAACAATGGACGTTCGGTGGGTTAATGACTCCATTTAAAAATTACCATATTTTATAAATCCTGTGGGTACATTTTTATGACAATATGTTGTTAATTAAAGGCATAACTACTAACATTTCCAATTTAAGCAATTTAAAATACTTTCTGTTAATGCAGTAGTGCTATTTTATGTTTCCTAGGCTGAAATTAATGTTCCAGAGAGCGTTTTTTGCAGTGAAGGAGGAAAGCCATCACCTTCCTTTGTTGCTAACACACCTGCTAGCATACCTGGTCAACTAATCACTTGGAGAATAGCATGTACCCTCTCTCAGCTTTACTTGCCCCCCACAATTGTCCACCTTAACCTCTGGAGCAAGACAAGGAAGGATCTACCACCTTCCACCAGGCCTAGGCTGAAACCATCTTGTCTCAAGCCTACAGAAACCATTCCTGGCCCTGCCAAGAAGACAAGAGTATCCACACAAATACCCAGAGGCATGTCAAAGTGCTGCAAGGTAGGAAACAATCTTTAAACCATAAAGTGTTGGTGTTAAAAAGAAACAGGTATAGGTAGTATCTTGCAGTTATGACCAGAATACAGCTGAAGCAGCCTTCCAAACACAAACATGTTACTTGATTAGATGTGTTAGAGCAGGTGAGCATTACATAGCTTTGGAAAAAAGTCTGAGACCAATGTCAATTCTACTTAAATCAATCCCACTGAAAACCTCTGGAAAGTGATCAAGAGGAAGATGGATGGTCACAAGCCATCAAACAAAGCTGAGATACTTGAATGTGTGCACCGGGAGTGGCAAAAAGTCACCCAACATCAATGTGAAAGACTGCAGGACAAAATGCATGAAAGACAATTGTTATTGTTCCATAAACAATATTTCTGTACCCTTCCTAAGTTTACACATTAACATTGTGTTGTTTAATAAGGAAGACTAACTTTTCTTTGCATAATTCGAGAACTGACAACACTGGATATTTTAGCTATTTTGCCCAGTTGTCATTTTCTGAGAATAAATGCTCTGAAATACAATATTAGAATTTAGGAGAGAGTTGTCGCTAGTTAGAATAATGGGGAAAAAAATACATTGAATTTTTTTTAACTACATACTGTACCTATCAAAAAGAACACATGATATTGCAGTGTTATCTTAATTTCTTCCAGAGCTATAGAAGCACACATGAAAAGTAATATTAGATAATTACACTGAACAAAGGTATACATGCAAAATTCAACAAACTCAAAGATTTTATGGAGTTACAGTTTGGATAAGGAAACCATTCAATTTAAATGATATAATAATGAATGGATTAGGTTACACATAGTTAAACATGATGTGTCAGGGTTGGATGTACACGTGCAGTCTTCGTTGTAGCGGCATTGTGCTAGGGAATATTCTGAGGGTTTTTAAAGAATTTTTTTCTTGCTAAAGTATATGAACCATCCCTTACTTTTGCATATTAGCAATGACAGCTAAATTAAGGCCATTACAATTTGGATTGTTTCTTTCTTCCCTTTTTCACTTCAGTGGCAAAAAGAACTACAGATGAAATTGGCTGAGGAAGAAGATTCTGAAAAGGGAAAATTAGAAAGTGTACAAAAAGACACTGCAACATTTCAAACTGATCATGAGGAGGCAGATGGAAGTGTACAAATAGGACACTAAATGACATGTTTGTCATTATAATGTTTTTAGCACAGTGATTGCATCTAGCCTTATTCTGGAATAAATATTGCGAAAGTGCAAATGATTCAATGCATTTTATTTCAGAATTCACAAAAATGATTTAGGGTTAATCCTTTTTTGTATCCTCTCCCATTGTATTACATTTAAAGAAATATAGAAAATTATACAGAAGAAATGTGTACATGACACCCTTGTCTGGTAGTCATTTTTAAAGATAGACAATAGAATCATTAAATGTTACAGCATGTATAATGTAGCTTAAAAATGCTTTTGTTTACCAATCATCTGAGAATAGCTTTTGTCTTCAAGTGGACTATCATCAATAATAATAATTAAAAGAATGCAATTTACAACAAAATCAGACTTAATCATGTATGATATTATTATTATTTAACTAGCTTTGACATTCTTATTGACATTGAAAAACTACAGCACAACAGTTTCCACATTCATTTACATATGCACAAACACACATTAAAACTGTATAGCATCCAACAATCCAGGCATCCTTATTCCTCACACTAAAAGTGAAGTGGTAATTATTTATCCACCACTTTAGCTAGGCTTTCCAGTGCCAACATACCACGCTTTAGAATTATGCACAACTCAGTCCTCCGAAACTGTACGGTTACACTGTAAACATTAAAACAACAAAAGGTTTTTGTTTCCTCAGAACAACACCAAAGGTCTTGAAAAAGTAGAGTTAAACGCATGGCAACATGTTGAAGTGTATTTGAAAATGGCTCAGTCAGGGTACCAGTTTAAGGCATTGCATTAAGTACCCAAGATCACGAGGAAGAATCAACTTAAAAACAAAGATACACAGGAAGCACAAACATGACAGGGTTTGTGACCTTTGGCATGTGTCCTATGTCAGCAGTATAAGCACATGTCAAGAGTGCTCTAGATTATGAAAGAGTTGGATAAGTTGTTTTATTTGATAGATAAGCCCCAAATCACAGAAATATTGCCATACTGAGAGACACATTACAAAACACTAGTAGTGTTGGCTAAAGAGAGTACATTGCAATACTCTGTTGAAGCCATAGCTAGAGGGCGACGAGGTTATCATCAAATACAGTTTTATAGTGGTGTTTAAGAGAATAAAGTAAAGGGGAATTCCTCACTACAGTACACGAATGAAGGTCACAATAACAGACCCATATGAATGTAATGTAATGTCACATCAACTGCTGCAGTCAATGTGTCAATAGCAAAGTGTGATGGACAGTTTTCTCCAAAGGGAAAATCATATAAAGATATGTACATAAGGCTCATTACAAAATTCTTCATTAAGGCACATATTTGGTCTTTGGAAAAATAAAAAAAGCTTCCCACATTAAATTAAAGACATCTCCTGTATTAGGGCGTTTTCACACCTATAGTTCGGTTATTTGGTCCACACCATGCATCGAATTGTTACGATGTTGCAAACTGGTCTGGTTCGGTTCCAAAAACGCAAGCAGACGTTTCTTCCGGCTATTTCGACCTATTTCCTTTCTTAACTCCAATAATTCATTACGACTAGACCATTGGACCTGTTTGTTTCAGGTTTACTTTCTCACCAGCAGGACCACACCAGAGTTTGCTAGAGGGTGCGGACCGAGACCACCTATTTTTGGAGGTCTCGGACAGATCAATTTGGTGCGCACCTGAATGTGATTGTTGCATTCTGACTGACACAAACAAACCGAAACAAGGGCTCAAACGAACTCTAGTTCGATTCAACCAAAGTAAAGGCTGTCAGTGTGAAAACGCCATTAATTAATAATTCTGTAAAATATAATAATCTAAGATTAAGAATGTCAATCTGGTTTCTCACCACGCAGAAAAAAGGACATAAAACTATATTTCATCTGATTGAAGACAAATAAAAACTTCTTTTAAACCATTATTATCCCCTCCCAATTGGTCTTGTCCAATTCTCCCCAAACCATGACTTGTTGGCAGCTCCAACTCCTTGGTCAGATGCAGGATGGTGAATGGCGCTCACATGGTTCATCCAACCACAGAATGCTAAGCCGGCCGATGTTCAGCACGGAATTAAGTCAGCACATGCGTGGGATGATTACACTCACCAACTATACTTCCGCAACCTATATCACAGGTGCCTGATCTGCACACAAGGAGTCACTGGTGAGCAACATAGCAAGATAAATCAGATTTATCTATCCCATATCCCGGGCATAACTGCTAATTTGCGATGCCTTGCAAAACAATCATAAAAAGAAAAGGCAGCTTTCTCAAAGAGTAAAGTGAAATTGCAACATGAATTTTACTCAGCGATACTTCTAGAACCTGAGACTGCAGGGGAACCTGGGATACTGGACTCAAACATACACAACATTATCATATTTCACTTTTAAAACAAAGTTTAAGGAAGTTTCCTTCGTCACCTCCCTCTTGTTTCTAACCCTCCTGTAGTTTCTCTTTATATCTTCTTTGCTCAGTCTGTCCAAATAATCACCTTTTATTCATTTCTGTAGTCCGGCTTACAATGTTTTTAAGGACAAGAACAGTGGCCGGACGTTGGACATGTGCCGTGGCAATTACTCGCTTGGCACCCTGGCCGGCACTCATGTCAGCTGCACGCGGTATGTGCTGACCTCCATTGGTTTAAGGCTGATTTCTCCCTGACTTGACCCACCATCAGTCTTGTGCATTAGAGTCAGCGACACGGCGGTGATACTGTGGAATTTCAGCTCAGAGAACAGCTTCTCTGTGTGAACCTGCGAAGTAGCCAACCCAAACATGAACAATAAAGATATGGCTGCGTGCATAAAACACACAATGAAACTGCTTGATGGAAAGGTTTAATAAAAAAATAATGTCTTTAATGACGATGAAGTATTCTTTCCTTAAAGAAGGTATTAATATAACTAGATGCTTAACAGGCGTATGGAGTGTATTAGGGTTAAGTGCCTAGGTCATTAGTTTTTGCTGTCTACACAGTGAATTTTCTAATGAACACCACCTTGGCCATAACAATCTTCTTCCTCTAGGTGAGCGATAACAAAACTAAACAGAATAAGGCAGCCCTGTAATAGTTGCCTTGTCATCAGAAAAAGGGAAAATGTAATGGAGGTGTTTCCTGGGTATTTCCTTCCTCGCAGCACATTCTCTGTATCATGTGACTACTAGCTGGTTGGAGGGGAGGTGGATTTCTCTCTACAGATCTTAGGTAGTGCTAGCTGCTTGAATGAAAAGCCTCACACACAAACCCTCGGATTACAATCACCTGAATATTAAATATAGAATTACTGGTGACTACGTTTCTTATGATGTTTGTTTCTGTATGCCTGGGCAACTGTGAGTGTGTGTGTGTGCCGTTCTTACCTTCCCCTGCGTGGTGGCACATAGGAGGCCTGTGTTCCTATTGGAGAGGGCACAGTCAAAGCCTTTTCTGTGCAGAATCAAAGCCGCCTCGTCTGACGGGCCACCCCCTTCCTCCTGTTGGGGCAGGGAGAGACCCTTCAGTCCCCATAAAGACCCCCACTGTCCTCACCTAAGCGTCTCCCCGCCTCCCACCCTCAGACTCAACACTGGGGCAATTATAGAGACGGTCCTTTCACAAGTCAGCTGCCTTTCCACAGCCATGTTCAAGGAGATGCACATGCAGAAGCCCTGGGTTCAAATATTATTCTAAACCATTGAAATACCTCGTCATTGCTTGATTGAGCTTATCTGATTGAAAGGACCAATAGTCTTAATACATCAAAACCCCACCCATCTGGATCTCAAGGCAGACCGGAGAAAATGTTCCAGGTTATTTAAGACCTTTTAAAATAGTATTTTTGAACCCAGGTCGAAATCTGAAACAGGGTAACTGGAGTTTACTCTGTGACAGAATGAGGACAAGTAAATTTCATACTCCCTGCAGAAACAGTTTTCGTTATCATCCACAGTCCAGGGCTAAATGAACAGATAGCACAGTGTATGAAAACTACGGTAGTAGTAGCAGTAAGATCAATGGTGTCGTCATGTACATTTAATAATAATAAATAATAATATAACCCTGTACAAAGGACTCATCTTAAACACATTTCACGTCCCTGCACTCTTTTGAGTTGTTCTCAGAGTCAAATTGGATGTCCGAGTGCATCGTTCTGATCGATAATTGAGCAAAGTGGTTGGCGGGTCTCTTGTCTCAGTGGAACAATTAGCGATCGTAGACATGAGTGCTGCTGCTATCATCAGAGTTAATGAGCTGTGCAACAACCAAGATAAGGCTCTGGAAAACGATCAACATATCTGGTGCATTTACAGAGATGATAGCTAAAACAAAATGAATTGCAGAGCCCCCGAGAGAAACGCTGAGTGTGTGTGGTTTGTTCTAACAAGCTATTAAGCCAGTATTCCGCCCAGGTGGTTTTGAAACCAAACAAACAGGGATAATCTTCATTACACTAAAAAACAGTGAGTATGAGAACACAGCAGAGCCTTTGTTTAGGAAACTGTATAAAGTCACTCCTGTCTAGTATCAGTAATTAGTAGAGTACTAAGTTGGAATTAACATGTTGAATAGTCATTTATTTATTTTCGTGTTTTTTATTTCTAAGACTTTGGCTGTGGATTTGACTTACCGGTATCCTTATTCTGTCAGATCAAAAGATCCAAAGTTTCCAGAAGCTTCTTCCCATAGATCCTGTTTTGCTCATTTGTTTGTTCTTTGTTTGTTCTCTGTTCTACTCATGGAGAACAGGCTACTCTGTCGAGTTTGATCAAGTTAGATCAAAGTGGAATCAATGTCTGCCAGATCAGATAATGCTCACTGTATCCTACATTACATAACAGGACCAAATATGAGTGCATAGTATAACGTTACAGGTTCCAATACCTCTTAGAATGCTTTTATACAATTCTAGATCTGTTTGTAGTTGGGTATTGCACTACTCTTCAAGAAGAAAAACCTTCAGATCTTTGAGGAATGAAAGAAGTGGAAATTGAAGTATGCGCTCAAGAAATTCCCATAAAGGTACAATGGTGAAGGTGTTTAGATCTGGGGATTGGGGATTGGGGAGGCCATGGAAGGAGTATGATAATATCCTGGTGTTCATGAAACTGCTCTTCAATTCATTTAGCCGTGTGTACGGAGGCATTACCATCCTGGAATATTGGAACAACAGTTATTTCACCATAGGGAGCAACTGGTCCTGTAAAATGCCCTCATATTGATGCAGTTATCATCTGACATAATGACCCCCACAAGATGGCTGCCCATCCCATTACAAATCCCCCAACATGTTTACTAGTTGGCAGAAGACAATGTGACCTGAAAACATAATTTGGATTTCTCTAAACATAGACCTGCCTAGATGTAGAAAATAGCGTGAAAGCTGACATATTATGATATTACCATAATACTTTTTCCATTGCTCAGTGGTCCAGGTTTTTGCATTTGTCTTGGATACAAGTGGTTTATAAATGGCAGCCTTGCCTTAAATGGCAGAGAACTGTAGAATAGCTGTGCTGTTTTTTGCCTCAGGTAAGCTGAGATAAACACGCTCAGTCGACGGTCAGATGCAAGAGCAATTAGCACCTCTCTCGGAAGTAGCAACTAGTGTCTGGATTCAGGTTGTTATTCTCCCAGAGGAATCGCTAGTTGCCAACTGTGGCTGGTCCACAAAACAATGCATGAGGCGAGTTAGCGATTGGAGGGAACCTGGACAAAAAGCAAGCACTAAGCCCTACAATATGTGCATTGTGCACTCACATTAAGAACAGCTCTTAGCCATGGTATATTGGCCATATAACACACCCCCTTGTGCCATATTGCTTACGTATACCACAGCTTTCAGACAATTCGCATTGGAGACACCCAATTCATACTGCATAATATAGCAAGTATTACAGGGCAGTACCACTTACCCTGGACTGGATGGTACGCAGGTTGACCATGTGGATGTCACAGGGCAGTGATGAGGTCAAGGGGCTGAAGGGGGATAGGGAGTGGGCCTGGGCCTCAGGGCTGACTGCCATGGGGATCAGAGGGTGGTTCAGATAAAGTGACGAAATGTGACCCAGAAGGGAAGGGAAGCTGAGGGGCAAAGGTTTGTCCTGGACGTGCAAACACAGAAGTCAGGCCAGGGTTAGAAAACACTGTGTTGATAATGTAACATATTACAATTAGTGCTGTCAAACGATAAAAATATTTAATCGCGATTAATCGCATTAATGTCATAGTTCACTCGCAATTAATCGCACATTTTTTTCTGTTCTATATTACCCTTGAATTCTTTTTGTCCCATAATTTTTTTCTCATTTTAATGCACTTATCTACATGGAAAAGTCGATCGGCTTGCTTTGTTGAAAACAACATTGGCATACTGTCTGAAGTCATCCATTGTCGCCTGGCTTTGACGTGGAGGCGGAAATTTCCCATCAGCTGTGTGCTTTGCCATCAAGTGATATTTCAGACTGGACGTGCTGCAATGATGGCTCAGTTCACAACGACCAAACACACAGATCACTTTGGTCTTGTCAATGGAACCATTTGGCAACTTTTTAAAAGTTAACTTTCCATTCAGAAATTTATTTGCATCCATTTCGGCGTCTCACGCTCGCCATCTACTCAAAACGTAACATAACCTACTACTCTTTGGCCAGCTCGCAACGCAAGCCCAAACAAGTGTGTTTGGCGTGCCTGTTGCGTTAATCTTGCGCAAAAAGAATTTGACGCCGTTAAAATGGGTTCGCGTTAACGCCGTTAATAATGCATTTAACTGACAGCACTAATTACAATGTTTAAATATATACTGTATATCTTAATCCAACTCTCCACTTAAAATCATTAAAACAAAATATTTAAATGAATGACAAAATGGTTTGTTTTATGTACCTCATTCTTGGTCTTGGCCCTCTTTTCTAGTAGCAGGCGGAAAGAGCTGGCAGTGACTTTGTTGTCAAGGACACCTTGGCCCATTCCACGGTTATCGTCCTGGTTCAGCCGGCGGTCCATGATCACCTCCAACTGGCCTGGGAGCCAAAAGGTGAAATATTGGATATATTGTCGAATTTGAGGCATTTAAAAATAGTAATCGAAGTCCTGACCTCTAGAGTTGTATGGTCTATAGATCAGTCTTGGTAAGAAACAGCATGATAGGAACTGCACAAATCAATTTATTTTAAAATTCTAGTCATACTGCCATCTTTTTATCAACTGTGCCAAGATGGCTGATGACACAAAGTTCTAATTTGTACAGACGGAAAGCTTTGAATTGAGTGAGGATATCATCTGAAACCAGAAACATCCCCTGGCCTTCACTCACCGCTCTTAAGGCTGGCGGAGCCCAGGGACTGAGCGGTGAGCAAGGTCATTCTTGTGCCAGAATCCTGAAGATAGGCCATACTGGTCATAGGGTAGAAGTTTGCCTGGAGGGGAAGCTTGGCCATTGTTCTTCTTGGCTGGATCTGTGGACGAGGTCATTTATAAAGGGGATGTTGAGGACTCATGTGCCCTGACCAGAAAAAGGTCAAGGCCCATGATATGCCTTAACATCAACACAATATTGTGTCACACTGAATAACTACAGAGAAAATGTTTTGAAACAAGTGGAATCTTTATGTCACTCTGGCTGAGTATGTTTTGACCACATTAGCTACTGGAAGCTGTTCAAAAGAGTTGTTGGTTTTAATTTGTGTGAAGCGTAGCATTTTAGAGAAAGCACTAATCTCTGATGGCAGCAAATCGTCCTTGATCCCTGAAAACAAGGTCAGACTGCCAAAAACGTACAAATTGAGCTTTCGAGGGAAATCCTTGCATCTCTAGAATTATAGCAGCATGTCTAATTTACAAAGAAGATCAAACACTGATCTGTCTAAAGATTCTCCCCTGAAGAAAAGTGTAACAGTTTAAAATCGCATTTCAGATTGTTTGTTAATTTAAAATTGTATGTCATGATACAATGAAGCACGACTATGAAGAGATTTCTGAAAATGTGGAAATGTACTACCCCTTCAGTTAGGCTAATGCTACTAAATAGCCATTTGTAGCAGTTAATGGCTTATGTCATAAATGTTGACATTTTTAATCATGCATAGAAATCTCCATTTCAAAAGCTAGAAAAGACGAATATCCCATACTTGAAGAGGATCCAGGAGCTGGTATATGGCTCTATATTGAGATGGCGCCAGTGTGTTGTGAAGTGGTTTATGGAAGTGCAACCAGAATTACCAAGTAAAGGTTTCAAGTAAACATTTCTCCTATACATTCTAATACAAACAGTCCACCTGGTGTAAAGTTGCTTCTTTCACTGTGACCTCTTTGTCTGGGTTTTCATCGCTCCAGGCTTTTGTCAGTTTTCTCTCCAGGTTTCAGGTAACTTAAATATCAGGGGGCTACATTTCATTTGAAAATGGCTTTTTTCATTGAGTAAGCACACAAAGAGCCATTCAACACTAAATTGACACAAAATAAAATAATAGTATAGCTATGACTGATTAACCATTATACTTTCAGTGTGACCATAACAACATTCATATTCCCTCACAGAATGATGTGTGGTGAGTGCAGTGCCTGAGCAGACCAAGGACAACAAGAGACCCAGACCGTACAGTTACAGTACCTGGAATCCGTTGAGGTCTGTGAAGAATCGATCCTTGCTGTCTACATCTGATGTTAACCTCATTGCAATTTCACGGTTGAACTCCCCTCTTATGTCTACAGAGTTATATATCTCCACCGCCTGGCCTTCCACACCTACAGATCGAGCGAAAGAGGGAGAGCGAGAGAGCGAGAGAGAGAGAGAGAGAGAGAGAAAGAGAAAAAGACACAGGAAGGGAAGGATAGAGGCAACAGACAAAGAGGGATAGGGAACGATAAAAAGATAAATAAATGAGAGCGAGTAAGAGGAAGAGTGAGAGATTGAAACAAAGAAATAGAGAAAATAAATAAATTGAGTGAACACTAACTCAATCCTAAAAGCTACACTGAACGCCTGCTATGCTGTTGTGGTTACAGTATTCCTCAGGAACAGGAGCTACCACCATTTTCTCAGAATAGACATTTTGTAGGAAAAGCATCTGTGGTAAAAAAAAAATAGGCAGGATGGTCTTTATATAATTTTTAAATTACATTAATAAATACATGCGAACCAATTTGTCTAATTTGAAAAGTTGACATTCTTAATCTGGATGCCCAAATGTGTCTATGGCATATATTCAAATCTTAAAAACTATTAATTACAACATTTGTTTGGAAACAGTAGGTTTCCAAATATATTAAATCATTTTTGGGAATACATCATGCTTTTTTGGGAACATATCCTGATGTAATTTTATACACCCAAATTAATTAATCTATTGGGAGGATAAAAGAACCCATTGAACTAATCTGCCCCAGTTTTTAGATAAATAAAAAAACTGGATTTAATGCAAAACATGAGAAAATAACAGTACTAGTTTACCATATGAGTGAATGTAAAAGCAGAAAAAGGAAATTGGGTCTGAATATTCAGCTATCAAATGTAATGTACCACATAAAACATTTCTTTTTAGAATTTGTGAAAAATGCTCTTGAATTATTGTTTAGTTGGATGTTACATTTTAAAACAATAAAATTATTTAATTACATCACTTATTTTAACACTGAAATAATCATGAGAAAAAACATTGACATATTGTGTTTGCATAAGTATTCATCCCTACAATAATATTGTGTTAAATTCCATCCTAAGCTTTAGTTTTTATTAGAATAAAGCAGGTTATTTCACAACATGTATTTTGCTCCATTCATTCATCAGTTTTAACAAGATGTAAATTCCTTTCTGATGAGAAGCATCCCCACAGCATAATGCTGCCACCACAATACTGTAGTGTGTGAGGCATGGGCAGGGTTAGGTTTGTGCTGCACATTTTGCTTTGGGTTTTAAACAAAAAGCTATTAGTCATCTGACCTGCATCCACTCTCATGCTTTCATATTTTACTTTTTGAATAACAGCTTCTTTCTTGACACCTTCCCATACAGGCCATTGTTATGCAGTACTCTCGATATGGTTAGTGCACCATTACTCCACTCTCAGTCACTGAACTCTGCAGATCCTTCAAAGTGCTTATTGGCTTCTCTTCTTGTTTTTTTTACAGTGCCAGGGAGGTAGAATTCTGTTTCCATTTACTGATAATTGATCCAACTGTGCTCACTGGGATATCCAAACACTTATTATATTTTGTATATTTTTCCTTATGTTTTATTTCATTTTATTTTAAATTCCAATTTTCTTCTCCTCCCAATTCCCACAGACCCTGCCTTGTCGACGGCTTCGCAACTCCTTGGACAGATGCGCGAAAGCAAAGGGTGCTCACATGGTTCATCCAACCACATGTCGCACAGCCTCCGATTCTTTTCATACTGCTCATCCAACACGGAAGCCTTTAGTCAGATAAGGCGTGGGATGATTACGTTCACCATTTATATTTCCGCAATAGATTTTAGTTGCTGGAGAGCGACATGGCAAGATAGATAATCTGATTTATCTAACCCAAATCCTGGGAAGCGTTATGCCAATTTGCTCTGCCTTGTGGAGAAGGCCTGGTAAAAGTCAGAGAACTCCTAGACGTTTCCTTATTTATGCATTTTTTACTTTATCTAAAAATTTGGTAGTCCTCTGTAGTCAAATGATGTTATCTCTTTGGTCTTCATTTTCCTTCAGATTCACAGCCTGACCAGTTTGTCTACAGTAGAGTTTCTATCCAGAAAATGTGAAAGTAACTTTAATGGATCACAGTTGGAGGACAGTGTTAAGGCAGTTTCTTTAAGGGAGTCTTTTTTTCTGCAATTTGTAGAAGCAAGTGAGTGCTTCTACAACATATTTCAGTTTCCTTATTTTTCCTATGAATATTTCATAAAATAAACCCACTTGATTTAAAGGTTCAGTTACAGCTTTTTAATCTAGCAGTTTTAATTGTCAATGTACGATTTCTAATTTACTAATAAATACTTGGTCAGGAGTGTGAATACTTTTGCAAGGTACTCTGTAAATCTACTTCAATCTGTAAAGAATAGCTGCATACTGTACCCTCAGGTCAAAATATATCCAGAAATAAATCCCTTCTATCTTCAGTGAATTAGAATGGGTGGGTCCAATTAAGGCCTGTTTTGCTGTGCTAACCCTCAGGGTTTCCTTCTCCTGAGAAGCACAACTGTGACTTTCTTTTTCCTCCTTCACCAAGCATGCCCCAAAACAACTAATTTTCTCTAAGGATGCAAGCAAAGTTAATGCATTAGTTTTGTAAAATAATAATAGGAACCCAAACTGAAAGCTTTAGTATAATATTAACTTACGATTCTAGCCAAGACAAACAAACTGTTCAGAGAAAGAAAGATCACAGTCTACAGTATTTTCAAGATATTTAACAGAATGAATGCAAATGTATTCTGCTAATCAACAATTACTAGGCTTAATTATTTCTCTCTGAAACAATTTTTGCTGCCAGAGCTGTGTTTATTGAAAAAAGTGGTTGGGTAGATGGCTTTGATAATCCAGCAATGAAATACACATGTCTTTTTAAGGCCAATAATATGAAGAGGAGACTCACATGTTTTTCAGATGAGGAAAGTGTTCAGATGAGTTATGCCCTGTTTGGCCATTACCACTACACTGAATTAAATCTAGCTTGGTAGCATTTTGTGTTTCGTAATATGCAAACATATTGGCTGCTGGCTCCTGAGGAACTCAACTGGAGCTTTTTGTGTCCTGTAAGAGTACTACACTGCTGCCTTTCTCTTGTGAGTTTATTATTATTACAGAAGGTCCTAAAAACTCGGTAATGGAGCTGTCAACCAATGGGTTTGCACCAGCCGCGGTCGGTGGATCTTAATTGGGGAGGACGGGCTCGTATTACGCTCGGGACCGGAGTAAATGGAATGGTGCGCAATGCACAAAACCCAGTGTGCAAAACAAAAAAACACTGGGTTTTGTGCGTTGCGCACCATTCCATTCACTCCGGTCCCGAGCGTAATACGAGCCCGTCCTCCCTGATTAAGATCCACCGACCGCGGCTGGTTTGCACATTTAACAACAAATATTGCAGTCAATCTGTTAACAGTCAGGCACTAATAATTTTCATTGTCATTAATTCACAAAATCCAAATTCAACAAATATATTGGTTGTCAGTGAACCAACTGCTACCAATCAATATGTATATTTATATCTGGATATTTTCCTGTTTGTTTGTGTTTTCTTTTTAAAAAAGCCTCTTAACCTAACATAGTCCCATTCATTTTCAATGTAGGAAAACAAGATGGCAGATGGGTGATGTGAGTGTGGCTTGGGAAGGTAAACAGGACAGGACCAATGTTGGGAAAGGATGACATTTTCCTGCAAGTCCAACACGGTAGCCTTTAGTCGGATCATGCATGCGATGATTTCGTGCACCCACTTTACTTGCCACAGGTGCCTAATCTGCACAAAAGGAGTCGCTGGAGAGCGACGTGGCAGGATAGATAATATGATTTATCAAACCCAAATCCTGGACAGTGCTATGCCAATTTGCGCTTCCTCATGAAGGAGGCTCAGGGTGAGTCAAAGAACACATAGTCAGGCTCGAACCCGTGACTATCATGACGTAGTCGTGCAATAGAGCGACCTAGCCCACTACGCCACGCGGACCCAGAAGGATGACATTTCCTGTGAATATTTAACAACGTGTCACTGATGACCAATTGAAACGCACTGTAGTTTCCAGAACCCTACCACCAGCATCTATCTTTCATGCTGTCTTGATATTTCTGTCTTCAACTAGCCTGGTTACCCACATTTACGCCGATAGTTAAATATAAATTAGTGGTAAGGGAAAGGGTTAGTGGGCTTTTGTGTACTGTATATGTTTTTTCCTCTTTCCCAACTCTTCTCAACAGAAATGCACTCAGGCAAATACAAAATACCGGCTCAAAACTCCAGCCAGGCTGCACAATTCCACTCAGGGTGTGTTGAATTATTTTAGTTTTTCTCAGTTTTTTCACAAGGTGTTTTTTAATAACAATTTATGTTTGCAGAGAACATAAAATGGGTACCCTGTAGCATCACTCAGAAGACATTATTTTTTCTAAGTTGAACCTAGAACTCTAAGTGTACTTTAGAATCAAAAAAAGAAGTTTACCTACTGATAGATTTAATTATTAACACAGTTGTCAATCTTCTCCCAGTCCAAAGGCCTACATTATATTTCAGGGTGTTTTGATGTATCAGTCTCATCACCTGACTAATACATTTAGGCTAATCTCCAGCCAAGCTCTCATGCATGTATGTTCAACTGCTTTCAGTTGACGTCGCTGCTTAAGGTCTCGCGACAAATGTTGATGTACACATCCCACATGCGCACACTCACATCATCAACCAACTCTCGCGTGCACAGAAACCTTACCTTGAACATTATACAGGCGTATCGTGTGCGTCACGTGATCGAAGGTGGTGGTGATCTCGGAAAACACAGATCCCTTGGTTACCCTGATCACTGGGGGCTGAGTGGGAGAGTACATCTGCAGGAGTACAGAGAAATCAATGGGAATCCAATCACTCATACATAACACAATCTTGCCTCCATTCTCTGCTGAAAATCCCTTCGACAGAGAGCTGGGAAGGCAGAATAAAAGGAAGCGAGAGGAGAGAAAATTGGGGAGAACTACAGTAAGAGCTGACGTCTCTCTTCTTCGCAGGGTCTCAGTGCAGCTATAATGATACACGTTGACAAGGTAGCATCAATCACGTTTAATAAAGTTGTCAGGTTACCTTGGCTTCGCCGTCGGGCAGGAACAAGTAGGCCCCACTTTTATCTCGGTTGCTGGTGGTGCCGTACCATGCAAACTCCACCTTGATCCGGTGTTCTGAGCCATCCTCCTTCAGCTTCACTCTCTGAAGGTGTCAGTCAGTCAGAGAAAAAGGGCGTGAACACCTACAGTACGTGGCCACCGTCACACTGACAGTTTGACATACATGACAATAGCTAACAGCAGGGTTGGGCAACTAGGTATAGCTATGGGACAATTTTAAGACTGAGTGGATGTGCCTGTGGGGGGGTGCTTAACTTACAAAATGCTGTGTAAGGCTGTTTGTACAGTGCAGATTGAAGCCAAAATGATACTGTATAAGGACCAGGCGATAAAAGATACAATTTGATATTGATTATACCCAGTGTTAGGTATAGTTACTTTTAGGATTACTTTTTAGTTACTTGATGAGTTCACAAGTTTTGGGAAGTGGCTAATTAAGACAAAATTATCAGGTAAATGGAGTTCATATCTTAACAGTGACCTATAAAACAAATAGACAGAGTAAAGAACATCTCAATCATGGTCACCAGTAAGATATGAACTCCATTTACCTGATCATTTTGTCTCAATTAGGGACTTCCCAAAACTTGTGAACTCATCAAGTAACTAAAAAGTAAT
>JACXGM010016020.1:6567-20943 GCA_016801145.1 Umbra pygmaea
GGGAGACGCCCGCCACCCTCCTGAGGAAACCCATTTCGGCCGCTTGTACCCTGGATCTCGTTCTTTCGGTCATGACCCAGCCTTCATGACCATAGGTGAGGGTAGGAACAAAAACTGCCCGGTAGATTGAGAGCTTTGCCTTCTGGCTCAGCTCTCTTTTCGTCACAACGGTGCGACACAATGAGTGTAGTACCGCCCCATCCTCCACACCCATGCTCTTCCATTCGTACGCACCACAAACATGCAAGAGTGCAATGTATGCTTTAAGTGTAATTGTCATAGCCTATATTCATGGCCCCTCCTCCACCCCCTCACCCCCTCTGTCCGCGGTGTTGTACAAACTCATTGCGGCAGGCTATAGTGCATCTATTGAGCACAACTGTGCAAACGAAACCCCCACACAGGAATGTTTCTAATTCCATTGACATTCAAATAAAGCTATCGAATGGTTTGAAGAAAACGATTGCATCTCACATAGTGTTCATTTTATGTTATTCCGTCTATACATTTTCAGACTTGACAGTGTGTCTTCTTCACTCAAAAATTAGGCTTGTTTGAAGAAACATATTTTCTTCGAGCTGGTGAAGAACAATATATCCTTGCTCACCTGAATATTATTGTTTGTTCATATAGCAGAAGCTGCAATTCTCAGTCAGATTTGAAATGGATTCATCTGATTCTCCCTCTCTCTCATAAAAAATGAGCCTGGGAGATCTCTGACGGACTTCCGGCAAATTTGAGATTTGCTCTGCAGGTCAGTCTGGCCTAGAGGCCATTCAAGCCCTTTTCTAATTTTTACAAACCGAGGCACCAATCACAACCTTTGAGGCAGGCTTTACACAATGATGATAGCGCAGCTATATACTCTCATTGGTTGATGCAGACAATTACAATGATGACTGCCGCAATGGAACATCCGGAATTTGACGTGTTCGAATCAGCTATCGCGTCTGTTTTAAGCGATTTGAATGTTTCCTTTTTGTTAAAATAAAGAACAACACTTGAAGATTTAATATCTAAAAAAAGATTTTGTTGCGGTCTTGTTGACTCAATTCGGCAAGAGTCTGATATATCCAATTGCGCCAAGATGCATTTGAGCGGCATCCGTTTGTGACGCCCCTTTGGAAATGGGCTGTGAATTAACCTTGCCCAGACCCACTTTCAGTTACAAATGAGAAGGGTCTGGTGTCAACCAGGCTAATATAAAATGAAATTGTTTATAATATTTACTTGTAAATTCAATCCCAAATGTTATTTAAATACTTATTTTCATATTTAGTGTAATATATCCGACAGCAAGTAAATAACTGTGTAATCCAATATAAAAATCACAAACAACCTAAATAATTATAAAAGTACATCCATACACAAAAAATCTAAGTTTCTTATGTGACCCGACACAGACATCTAGGCGTATGGAGAGAATGCATACTTTTCAGGAAATGTAAAAAAAACTATTATTTTTAAACTGTTTGTATTCTGTAGATATGTGAAATAAGTTAAATAAAATGGCTTGTTATAACAAAAGAAATAGAAGTCCCTGCCCATAAATCTTCCTGATTGGTTGCTTTCTCGTGTTGTTTTGTTTATTCATTCGCGCTGTGATTCGAAACACAACAGCACAGAGACCTGCAGATAACTTGCAATCGCCCTCAACAACATCACTGGCCTTAATTTACAGAGTGCTGGAAGGACACTTGCACTATCTGATTCAGAGGAAGAGGAACTCAATGATTTGGATAATGTGATTTGGGTAAATTTTAATGTCTTATTCCTGTTGTTTTAGATAGCCTGTGTTATGTTTTAAAGTACGTTAAGGATTTAGAATGGTAAGGGTTTATTTAAATTATCTTTCAGTTGCCTTTTACATGTGTTAGTTGATATAGCTCGTACACTAGGCCAGACAAAGGCCTTTCAGTTAACTGATAGAAACATTAGCCTAACTAACTAGCTACAGTTTGAAATATACAGTTCGAAGTACTAAACTAACAGTTGTAATTTAGAACATATTTTAAACTACCCATTTAAGCTATCTTTCAGTTTACTTTTAGATGTTTTTTTATTGTTGCACAAAAGCAAATGTTAGTTGATATTGCTGGTATGCCAGACAAAGGCCTTTCAGTTAACTGATATAAACATTAGCCTAGCTAACTAGCTATGCTTTGAAACATACATTTCAATTAGCTAACTAACATTCCTGAAATGTTGTTTAGGAAATGTTTAGGAAATATCTTAACAATAGGCATAGTTGTTTGAATACTCAGTCAGACCGTGAAACAGGTGTGGCTTGTGTCAAGGTGGCTGAGCCAAGTATCTAATTAAAAATATTGTTGTGTTTGTTTTTAGGGCACGCCTGACTTCGTCACCAGTCCTACATGACAACATTCTCATGCCTCCCATCAAAAAGAGAGCTGCTTAATCAAGCCAAAGTTACACTTGAAACATGAGGATTTGCTCCAATTTGTGAACTTCATCAACAACTATGCAGAGGATATTGTAGTAGTATTACCTGGATGCCACCCAGGACAGAAAAACGTTGGTGGAAAGCAGTTGCCATCACGTGACAAAAGCAGCTGTCTGGCGTCTTCATTCGGGAGGCTTTAGAGAACATTGGTGCCCCACATCTCAGAGGATCTGAGAGTTTTGTGACAGATGCCATGGACATCACTTGCCCTGCACCTACATCTGACACTGGACAGAAACAATCTGTAGGAATATAGACTCCAGTTTCATCCCATTCCATCACTTGGGTGGGTGAGTTCCCATTAACATACATTTTTTTAAGTACATTGATAGCAGTCTCACTGTTCCCCTGTGGGAATCGAACATTACAAGGTTGTGACCAAGAACCCTTACTTCTGCTTGGAGGCTAGTATTACCAGTAAGCCTTACGTCTGAAATGTTTATTGATGTAATGGTGTTTTTATACAATGCAAACAAACAAAAAATGGATCTACAATTGCTGGTTTACTAGTGAAATATTTAAATGATATAATACATTTTCTATATGTTTTTAGTGTACTAAAATTATATTTTAAAAGTATTTTTAAAGTATCAAAGATACTAATTAATGAAATAAGTGGGTAAAATCTAACATAGAAGTATACTTATTACTATTGAAATAATACTTAAATATATTTTTTTCTAAGGGTTTCCAAAATAAAACACTTTAGATTTACTGGTTTTTGCTTGAGAGTCAGATTCAGTCAATCACCTTACTGCCAGCTTCTTAACAAGTCATGTCATTCCCTGACAAAGATGGGTGGGGCTAAGGCTTAAGAGGGTGTGAACAATCTTGAATGGGTGTGAACAAAGGGGACCTCTGTGGAGGTGAAATCTTTGGCATAACTTTGAGGGTGTGATTTCTCAGTTTTGCAATTCCAAGTTTGTCATCATTTGAAGCATCATAGCTTTCCAAATGTTCCTTCTATTTCAGTGTATGATATACCATTTAAAAAGCTCAAAATCTGTAATTTCATAAAATGTAAAAAAAAAAAAAAGTTTTGTCCGTAAGCCTAAATATCCGCAGTTGGTCACATAGAGCCTATAGTGCCATACTATGTTGGAGCTGGTAAAGATCAATATTTCCTTGCTCACCTGGATATTATTGTACATTCATATAGCAGAAGCGGCAATTCTCAAACATTTGGCGGTTCTAGTGTTAAAGAGTTGAAATGTTATGCCCTTTAATTGGAATGAAATATTATTACCCTGAACTGAGCTATGTTTGGAACATTCCAAGTTTATTCCTAACAATATCTCTGGTGGAGATATTGGGAAGTCATTGTTACTCTATTATCTGCCTGCTCTTAGGTTCTGCAAGCACACATTTCTAGCAAGCAGCCGGGATTGTAACTTCTCCTCACTGAGTCGAGGTCGCTGTCACCAGCGGTTCTCAGACACCGGCTCAAGAAGGTAACATATTTCAGCCACATTTCTGATCGGCATGCCAGAGCTGAGATCTGAACTCCGATTGCCCGATTAGGCGAAGATGTGAACAGACCCGAACAAAGGTCATTATAGTGTGCTGTTTGGGGCAACAAGCCTAACTTCCTAGCGGATTCCAAGCAACGCAGGTTGGGAAGCCCAGAGGTACTTGCATATTTTATCTCAATAAATATGGAGTCAGATATAGAGACACCAAGTTATTAAAAAGGTCAACACTACACTCACTATTAACCATTCCTAGCATATCTCCTCAGCACATTTGCCACAGAGGAAAAAGGGAATATATTAATTATTGCTATTTGCCATATAAATAAATTAATTATATTTAGTGTTGGTCACGTTACTTTAAAAAAGTAATGAGTTATAGTTACTAGTTACTTCTCACAAAGAGTAACAGAGTTAGTAACTGATATACATCATTTTAAAAGTAACTAATTACCAGAGAAAGTAACTAAGTACCAGAGAAAGTAACTATTGTATTACTTAAAAAAATCAAGTATGTCAAATAACTTGGATGCCCCCAATATTAAATATGTATAATGAATGAAATGGACACTAAATATAATCAATTATTAGTCTAAGTCTGAGTTATAAGAGTTTGCAGTGGTGGAGAAAAATCTAGTTTAAGTTGCTTTGATGTCGTGGCTTCATCTCCTTTGGTAGCGGAGCTCACGTTATCAGCTGCATTCTTGGCCACTAGTTTGTGGTGGCATGTGACAATGTGAGGTGCTTCATTAGATTCAAATTACTTGTCACCGATGTGAAGTGTCTTTCTTTCTGTACGTAGGTTGCACGTTACATAAACATTCTTGCCTTTCACCTCAATGAGCGAAAGGTAGTGCCTATTATACTTACAGTTCGCGAAAGCTACCTTTGAAATCATTGGACTTGCCATCACTCTGACTCCTGGTCATTGGTGTTTGCGAATGTCTGTGCGTGTGTGTGAACTGTACAGTGAACACCCGCCCTACTCTGCTTCTGGTTGGTTGGCAAACGATGGAAATGTACTCTAAGTCAATCATCATCAGTTGTGGTTGTCTACTACCCCCCAGACACAGAAACACACTAGAGAAATATCTTTGCAGGTCCTGCAGAGAGAAAGCAACAGATGAAAACTACTTCATTGAGCTCAATTAAAGTAAAGTAATGCCACATTTTATTGTCAGTAACGTTAATGGCGTTGTAACGAGGGAAACAGTAATTTGTTTGATTACTTTGTTACAGAAAAAATAGCTATAATTATATATAATGCTGTTATTCCCATCACTGATTATATTAGTCTTTGTCAAATCTGTCACAATACAGCTACACTTGACTCTTTACGGGGGGGGGGTAGAGCTTTGAATTGAGTCCTCGAGCTGACAATTAAAAAAACTATGTAGTTATGCCCTTGAGCCAGACACCAAAATTGTTCCTATCCCTTGTTCTGGACAATAGCGTCTACCAATGAAAAGATAATTGACCAGCACATAATTATTTCTTTCTTTTGGAGGAACATTATTTAATGCTTTATTAGATAGAGATGGAGAGTTAAAAGTGTAGTGGGCCAGATATGAACCCAAGCTTTCACCATACGTATTCATTGGCGGCAGCAGCTTAGACCACTGGACCACCCTAAGCAATGCATGGTTGAATTTAAGTAATTACACATTGCAGTATATATAGTAGAGTAAAGGGCAACTACGCATTACCCATCTCCAATTTGTCAGTCTTATTTTCCATGTGCCCAACAGGACTTTTTTGCAGCTGTTTAACTTCTGCTTTCATTAAAATCTTGTATCCCGTGGCCACAAGATAATGTGAGCTCTCACAACATCCATTGTGTCTTAGTTCAAGCTGATGAATAGCTTAAGGTCAAACCATCAAATTAGTGAATCCCATTACTCTCCAGACACTAATGGTGCCTTTATTTTTGAAAGCAAGCCATATGAAATAAAACATGTCTGTATAGATTAAACACTGAATTCTTTCCCTCTGTAGATGAGTAGGACATGGAGGCAGATTTATATAAATCCAGAACAGATACTCCTTTCAAAAAGTATTTATTGTAGTAAGTCTACAGGATTTGAACCAACATCATGGGCTTTTTATCACCATGATATACTGACTGAGATACAGGACATCTTATCATGTCAGGGTGCCTGGATTTAGTTCCATAGTCTAAAAGATAACAGAACAATACAGCAAACACAAAATGGGCCACATTCTAAGACCTATTTATAAAAATAATGACTATTTCATTGAAAGTGGTTTTGCATCAGTTGTGTGATCAGTTTTTTACAAATAATTAGCAGCTCCAAAAGGCATTTCAGTCTCAGAGCCTTTGAGGCTGGGAAGGCATTGGCAGGGCTGGAGTATAGCCAAGACTATACGACATCAAACAGCTTGCCATCACAGTAAATCCTCCCAAAGAAACTTGGCAGTCCATCACGAGGTCACAACCCAAATCTGTCATTCTGACATCTGAGGCAGTAAAGTGATGACCTGGGCTCTACTGTTTTAAAGTGTATTATTTGCCCCACCAGTAAGTTGATCTCCTGAATGAGGTGTCCCATATGAATCCAAGTGCATGTCTTTTTGAGTATTATGCTACATGCTTGGCACACCTATTTTACCTGTAGTGTGTTTTTCACTTTGTAGTGTTTTTCACTTTGATTTTGAGTATGACTCCATATCCAGACCTCCATAGGTTGATAAATTTGATTTCCATTGATTATTTTTGTGTGATTTTGTTAGCACATTCAACTATGTAAAGACGAAAGTACTTCATACGATTAGTTCATTCATTCAGATCTAGGATGTGTTATCTTAGTGTTCCCTTTAGTTTGGGGAAGCAGTGTGTATAGATATTAGGGAATACAAATGAAGGTTGTTTCAACATTTTTTAAACAGGAAAATATAAATGAAAAGGCAACAAAAAAAGGTGATAACATTGTAGTTGCATATGAATTTCCATGCATCTCATACAGTAATAACATCTTCCTAATAATTGATTGTGCAACACAATATAGTACTTCATTTTTTTCTTATTATTATTTTTGATCGGACAAAGTCGATCAATATATTGAAATCGCAAATTTTATTATTACTATTTCACCCAAATTTGGAACTTGTTCTGAACTCGTTCAGAAACACCATATTGCAAGCTTTTTTTTCTTTAAGTTGGATGTTCAATTATTGTGCCGGTCGCTTGTATTTTTGAACGGCATGTATAGTTTAGTTATTTTATTTCCATTTGTGTGTGATTTATTTTCTCCATTACATTGAATGAAAAACGGGTGTACAGCTGGATTCACACAAGACATGGCAAAAAATCCCAGTGGGGCATCATAATGCAGACACACTTGTACACTGCAATCAGTGGTGGGCCCACCAGGGCCTGCAAGGCCTTCTCTGCAGGCCCAAAGATAATTTAGAATCAGAACTGTATTTTTGTAGTTCTTTAAAATATTTTTTTATAATATATATTTTAACAAAGTTCATTTAAATGAGTCTATATGGTGATTTCATTGCTACAGTACGTTATTTTCAGTTGCCTTGCTTTTAGCGCAGCTCATATAAATGAAAGCTTTTATCCAATAAGATTTTATCATCTGTGTTGTCTTCGGGTAGACTAGGGCATTCAGAATTCCGAGTGAATACCGTCTGCTGTTGAAGCCCATGTTGGACCATGTTGTTGATTGTCATATTTTTTACCAATCAGATTTTGAATTTACCATGTTGGGTGTGTTCTTTGACCAAGTAAAGCGTTTCTGCAGGCCTACACTGCAAAAAAATATTTTTAAGAAAGTAAAAAAGCCTTATTTCTAGAAAATGTTTCCTATTTTTTGTCTAAAAAGAAAATTAATCGTGCCAAGCATTTTTTACATAAGTAAAACAGTCTTATTTTGAGAAAATATACCTCACTTTTTCTTAATAAGATTTACCAACTAATTTCAAGCTTGATTTAACTATTAATAAGGTGTGGATATATATTGCAAATTATCCCGGCAAAGGAACAAGCTTATCTTTCTTATTTTAAGATTGAGACCACTTGCACAATTTCTTAATTTAAGAATCTTAAGAAATGACAGCAATTTATATATTTTTATTATAAACATGACAAACATAAAAATACAGTTTAACATGACCCTTGACTGATTTGGATAAAGGTATTACACAGTTCAGTGTTGCCGACTACCATCCAAACAAATTAATTTCAAAAGGTTCCATAACATTTCTGTAACTTTTAGCCATGACTGTTGTATTTATGAGCCACGGCTCATGTATATTTGGTACTGACTACTGCAGACTGGGAACACTACACAAAAGCTGCAGTTTTGGAGAAACTCAAACACAGTTGTCTAGCCATTACAATTTTGCCCTTAATAACGTCACTCAAATCCTTGTGCTTGGACATTTTTCCTGCTTCTAAACACATCAACTTTGCGGAAAAAAATGTTCACTTGTTGCATACTATCCCACAATAATGAGATCATCAATGTAATTCACTGCACCTGTCATAATGTTATGGCTGATCAGTGTATTACAGTTGTGGCTAACACTAATATTAAATTAAATCTATAAGGTTGTCTGCAGATATCAGTTCAGTTGCCTGTGCCAGGTTGGGAACCTCAGCCATGTAGTCTCGGTTATAACACAGTACTGTACTGCTGGAACTCAAAAAGTATGTAATGATTAATTTATAACAAAGATGTTTCTCACAAATCTAAATTCAGGTAAATTGTTAAGCCTCTACAGCACACAGAAGTAATTATTTATTTTTTGCCATTTAAAAGTAATGGCATTTATTTTTTTCTCATCTGGTCCAAAGGTGCACTCACTACAAAAAAAAGGGTTGTCAGAACTATTAACATTTTGACAACATTCAAATATTTGATTTTGTTTAAAACTTCTAAAAGTTAAGAAACTACAAACTACTCGACTTGGATACATTTTTTTATTTAATTTTAAAGCCCATTGTTTTAAAACATAACTTTTGCGCATGTGATGGACCATTGGTCCTAATAGTTTAATAGGGGATGGAGAATAAATCAAATAATATTATTTGGATGTGATGTTCTTAGAATAAACCTCATTTACATGGTTTAAGCTATAAATATAGTGTTCAATCCACATTTGTTAAGCATAACAATACTCTAAATAAATGTTACTGTAATACACAGGTGTCAAACCGGTTCCACGGAGGGCCGAGTGTATGCAGGTTTTCGCTCTTACCTTGTACCTGACTGATTGAATAGGTTACTAATTGGTTAAGATCTCCCCTCACCTGGCAGTCTAGTTCTTAATTGGGCTCTGATTGAAAGGAAAGACCAAAAACCAGCATACACTCGGCCCTCCGTGGAACCGGTTTGACATCCCTGCTGTAATACAATTATTCAAATATATTAAATTTCGTAAAACATGATGCACATTAAATCAGTTTTGAGCCAGATTCATCCATCGTGGAGAAGATATTTCGTTTATTTGTTCTATGAACCTGTTTACCAATGTGACCGGCCTCTCACTCCGATGCAGTAGGTGGCAGTATACGAGCCTTTAAGTCGGTTGCGATCTGTCAGTAAAACTAAAGAAGAGAAGGCTGTCCCACAGTTTTTTCTTTTTCCAGTCTGACGGAACATTCAAGTGCTGAATGGACTCGGCAAACTTTAAACTTCTACCTCCAGGGTAAGTAACACTTTATATTAAAGCTTTACTAAGTAAATAAATAATTGTATTTATGTTGCATTTTTCAATAAAAATTTTCCATGGTTTAAGTTAGCTGTCTGTAACTTTAGCCGTTAGCTAACTTAGCTAGCTAGCCAGATAGGGAACATTAACACCTTCCATGAACACAAACTCAAACATTTGCTAACAAGGGCAAACAGTTATTTAGCAGTGTTTAGCCTTTAGCTAGCTACAAGCAGAGTTGGGTAAGTTACTATTTAAGTTAAGTTAATTTTACATTTGTTAAAAGTAATCTGAATACTGTCATCCGATTACTTTGACAACTGTAAAAGTAATGTTTAAGAAGTAACTTACCCAACTCTGGCTATAAGTGAGCCTAAAAGTTAGGAAACCACAGAAAATATTTATTAAATCAGCGGCCTCCAGTCGTCCCAGTTCAAAACAGTTTGGGACAGGTGTAGAAGGATAAGACAGAAAAATATAAGATGCACACAATTATTTCATACTGTACCAAAAAAGTTCAACACAAGGAAGATATTGATAGTCAATCAAAAATATATAAACATTAAATGATACAAAATAGAAGCACATCAATATAAAGAAAGTCTCAGCCAAATGAGTGTCCATTTCTCAAAATGAACAAAATTATTGATAATTAGATATCCATTTGTGACATCCATATCTTTCTTAAGTGTTCACATCTGCATTTCAGGGAGGGAGACTGAGCATATTGAAATTCAAGGTTCATCAGCAGTTGAAAGCTGAGACTGTGCCATGCAGGATGAGCTCAACACTTCAAAACTTTCTAAATTATCCATCCCAGGATACGTCCTAATCATAGACATTGATTTGAAGCAGGTGAGACACTCTGAGGGGCAACGACTTGGAACAGAGTGCACCATCACCCTTCTACTCTAAGGTTCAATGTTATGGTGTGATGAGGAAAGCTATAAGCCTCCAAGAACTTTAGAGGTAAGTTCAAAAGTACACTAACACAGAAATTTCTAACTTGATTATTTTAGACAGCATTAGATTTTAAAATGTTGTACCTTTTTGGGGGGTTTCTTTCAAACCATTGGAACAAGTGATTGCAGTTTTCCCAGCACTGCCATTGCTCATCCCATCCCGCACTGCACCACCAAAGAAGCTGGGCTCAAGCAGCAAGGCCATGTTCTTACGGTGAGTATTTCATGCAGTGACATTAAAAGCTTTCCACCCTATAACAATGTTTGAATAACCATGGCTTACATACACACAACAACCAAGGGTCTACAATAACTTCAACCTTTAAAGCGCAACTCTCGCCAAAATGCAAACTAATGTCTTTTTTTGAATGCACTCGAGTCAAACTTTCACTTAAAAGCATAATTAGGATGGAAACGCCACTTTTAAGATTTTTCTTATTTTTGGTTTTGGTCAAATCGCCTTTAGAACAGGAGGGATAGGGGCATTGCTATGATGGCATCAAAATCGCTATTTTTAAAACACTAAGAAGGCTTGAGACAACATGAAACTTTGCTCGAAGTATCACCAGGGTCTGTACACATGAACTCGAGCATTGAGAACATTGTTTGTGTACACAGAATACACTAAAAATAAAGGTTTTGTTGACTCATCTAATTTCTGCCATGTTGCCAGTCAAAAATTGTCGATCTTTTAAAAAAGCAATTTTAAATCAAGCAAACAATTCTTCATTGTGACATTCATTACTTATTTTTTGAAGAAGCCAAAAATGATTGTATATCCTTGATTCTTATGGGTATGAAAGGCATGATGGTTCAAACTGTGATATGTGAAACATTACTACAGTACTGAATGAAACATGTTAGTTGTTTTCTGATGTTTCCTAATATTCTACATGGCAAGCATTCATCAAGTAAGTAGATAATCCCATATGGTGTTTGTTGAAACATGTAGCTCACGTTTCATTACTGAGCATCATTGAAATTGATATGTCATTTGAAATGGAGAGATGGTATGTGCATTGTTACTGTTTAGACTAATTATACTAGAGGATGTGTTTTCTTTTGTTCTACATTTTTGGTGTATTGGTAGTAAGGAACAGTGTGCATTTCTTGGAAAAATAAACTTGTTAAAGCCTTTATTTTGAGGTGTATGTTCTGATATGCTCTGGAATAAAGACTTTTCTGCAAATTTCAAGAATTCTTTGCAAGTTAAAATTGCTTACCCCATTGGCAGATTAATTTCCTTGATACAGGACAATTTGACCAGATTTAACATTATTTAGATTTTATCAAGAAGGGCATTTTTTGCAGTAACTATTTTGATAACCCACAAGTAAACTTTTTGTTTTTGCTAGAATAAATAATTGTAGACATTGGTCATTGTGTGCTTAATTTCTATGTAAACACTTTCTCATTTTAAGACAGAAAAACTAATGATAACTACTCTTGAATTAAGAGGAATCATCTTGTTTAGTAGCACTAGATTTAAGATATGTTCACTCTAATTCAGAAAGAAACTTGATTGATAAGCTAGTTTTAAGTTTATATGACTTAATAAGAGTGCCTGGATTGAGTGTTTTACACTTATTTCAAGTGATTACTCACTTTTCTAGAGCCTAGGTTATTTTTCTTATTTCAAGAAATCTTACCAAGTGTAATTGTCTTACCCCACTGGCAGTTAATTTCACTTGTTTATAGTCTGAATCTTCTCAATTAAAGTTTTTTTTTCTTATATTTAGATAGTAAATTTTTGCAGTGTAGCCTTACGTCCGCATCGTTTCTGTTGCTTATAGGAGGTGCAGTTCAATAAAGTTCTGCAAAAAAAGTTTTAAAAGTTTTCCATCCGAACAACAACTAGCTTAGCTCTCCCAGCTTAGCTCTCCCTTCTCCAATTTTCTTTAAACTTTCAATTTTTAGATTGTTAGATTTTTAACTTTTAGCAGAATGGCAGATGGAGGTGAAGAAGTAGCTTTGGTGGCGAATATAGGACTTGGCAGGATCGACTCTCAGCACTGGGCAAGATCTTTTATTGGAACTTAACGCAAATATGTGCTGTACAACCGCGTCATAGAAATATTTTCAAAAGAGAAAGGACTATTTTTACTAGCAGGGCCTTAACTAGGGATGGGCCAATACCGATACCAGTACATTTAAGTAGAGGAAAGAATGAAGGATGCAATTCGGTGCATACTGTAACTGTAGAAAACGACACGAGCAATGCCCCGGACCTAGCCTCTGAAAGCCACCTTCAACGAGGAAAGACAAATGTTGGTAGTTTGCAAAACATCTGGGTGAACAAAATAGTGGTATTTCTGAGTTCTGACATACTAACGTGAAGAAATATAACTTAAAAGAAATACGATGTAGCCTATTATATTTTGTTCAATAGATTACATTGATAGTACAGCTAATTGTGTACCGATTATAACATAACAATAAAATACCTTAACAGAATAATATGATTAGGTAATTATCCCTGTTTTGGAGAAAGTCACTTCAAACAGACATTCTCATCTTACACAAAACTTTTGCAATGCTAAGCTAGGGAAAATTCGAACACAAACGTATATTGCGTTCGCATTTACAAACGTGTTTCTCCCACTTTATTAGGGAAGGAGACATAAACCATTGACTTCTAATAAATATTACACATTCTTGACCTGCAATGTAAATGATGTTCTTCTGAATATGTAGGAATATTTACTTTTCTATATTTGAATTGACTGATCAACATCTAAGAAGTAGCAGATTTTAGCTTGATAAATGTGACATTTGGCATAGTTCTTAAAAGTACTCCTATCGGTACTTGTATCAGCAAGTACCCAAAATGAAATACTCTGTACGTGTTTTCGTTCCATAAAAACTGATATTGGCCCATCCCTAGCCTTAAAGGTTCTTAATGGGGCTTAGTGCATGTACTGTATTTGTATTCATGCAGAGGGAGATAAACAGACACACTTCATCCTGGCGCCAGGCCTTTTAATACTTGTTAATTATTACTGCTTGTTTTAGATCACTACTGGTGTGAAGCATGTGCAGATCGTATATATAAGGTCTGTGGTTCAGATTCAGGGGTCTTAGTGGGCTATGCCTTTGAGTGTGCATGGTAAACCTGGATGTGCGTTTAATAATGCATAGTGTTAAATTCTTATGGTTTCAGTCGTGTCGGGTCAATTAGTGTATTGTAAGTCTCATAGGTGTTGAGCCTCGTGTTAAATAACCTTTATCGAGTGGAATAAACTTATCTTCACTATGAATATGGGGTATATTATATGCAGAATGACAATAACCTATAGCCCTAGAATGTCATTGTGAGGTTTTTATAATGCGTTTTCCTTTTGCGAAGATAGTGAAGGTGTAAAATGCACGGCCCGCCACTGACTGCAATCAACATCGTAATAAATCTTCTGCATCTACGAGATGGTGGGCAACATTGCATACAACTGTCCATCTCCAGCAAGGCGACTGATAGGAGCTGTTTTCAGTTTAGTATTCATTGACAATACGAAAACTATCTACTGAGCTGTCAAAGCTTGTCTTGCAATCTCACACACCCATAGATGAACGCAACATATTAGCTCTTTCTCTGAGGTATATTGTAGTGGGAAAATGTTGTTCACAGGACCAAATATTGACTATCTCCACATTGGGCTGCACAAGGCATGTTTTTGTGTGTCCAGATAACTATTCTAGTTGGCTGGCCAGAATGTTGGAGGTTTCTACAGTAAAGTGTTTGTTTCCCCACCTGGGGTGGGACAGTTCAATATCATGTAAATGTGTGAGGCCATTCTGTTGT
>JACXGM010016021.1:0-15605 GCA_016801145.1 Umbra pygmaea
TTTACAACACATTATCTATGGTCTATGTTAAGGACCTGAAGAACAGAGATAAGTAATTTTACAACACATTATCTATGGTCTATGTTAAGGACCTGAAGAACAGAGATAAGTAACTTTACAACACATTATCTATGGTCTATGTTAAGGACCTGAAGAACAGAGATAAGTAATTTTACAACACATTATCTATGGTCTATGTTAAGGACCTGAAGAACAGTACCTTATGGTCAAAGTCAGCTGCATAGTAGCCATCATTTAACCCAAATATGATCTCATTTGGATTCCTCGAGCGGATCTTTGGAGAAACAAAACAGTGCATTTTATCTACATGTGTTAAGATTAGATGAAGAGATAATACTAGATAAGGGGTGTCCATTTTATTTTTTAAATAAATTCAATATACTTAATTCCTAAAACCAAACAAATTGTGAAAATTATAATGGGCTTACAAATACTAGTTTGACTGTATCAATCTTGCTAATAATCAATTAAATGAAAGATAATGGCTTGGTGAGGTTTTTCTGACCTGTTGCCCTGTGTATCTGAGCCCATCCAGGTTGACCTTCCATTCTATTAGGAGGGTGAATTGGTCCTTTCTGCCGCCCCAGATCCTCACCACAAAGCAGGACACAGATGTGTCTAGGAGGTCCGGCAGCATGCCAAAGTCCAGGCTCCGCCATGTTGGATTCTGACAAAGATGGGTAAAGACAATGGATGAGACAGCTGTATGGACTATCCAGTGCTTCCACACCACCTTTGGTCATGTTCAAAATGATTTTATGTCAGTGAAGTTCTGGGTTTTGTGTTTCTCAATACAGTAGCTAAGGGGTCCTCAAACCCTTCCACGGAGGGCCTAGTGCAGGGGTGTCAAACCGGTTCCACAGAGGGCCTAGCGTATGCAGGTTTTCGCTTTTACCTTGTACAAGGCTGATGGAGTAGCTCACTAATTGCTTAGTATCTCCCCTCACATGGCATTCTAGGTCCTAATTATGCTCTAATTGAAGGGAAAGACCAAAAACCAGCATACACTAGGCCCTCCACGGAAGGGTTTGAGGACCACTGCAGTAGCTGGATGACAAACATTCTCCCTATCTGATCATTTAATTTCTTTCAAATTCCATTATTGTTTCCTTGTTTTATTCTAAATCCCAGTAATGCTGTGATGCTGCATGCATTTTCAGTGTTTCATAGAGTAAAGATAGCTGTTACTTTTAAAGAAGTCTCATTTTGTCCATTAAATACAAACACCATTTCCATGTGGATCTCAGAATTTGCATCCAGCAATCAATGTGTTTATTACACATGACTGTGAATGGGAAACTTTATATTTGGGGAATAGAGACTCCAGACATCAACTAAATTCTAATGATTTACTGTAAGCGTTTAGGATGGAAGTAGAAGAAATGCGGTTGAGGTCTGCCCAGACAACCTGATTAGGGATATCTGGTACCAGGGTTGGGCCTTTACTAAAAAGTTTTTTTTATTGGACTTTTTACACTGGCTTTTAGATGTTAATTTAAGTTTTCTGCATTTAATAGATATCTCCTATTATGACCTATTGAAATTGTGCTGCAATTGATCTCCTTTCATTCCGAACTGGCCCACCTCCCACTCTGGAACAGAACTAAGAGCAGCACAAAATCTCAAATGTTTTATTTTTAAAGTTAGGGCAGAACTCTTTACGATGGCTTCCATCGAGGCCTCCTTGCCTCTGGTCTGGGCTTATCGCTTGAAATCTACACTGACCGATCTGCAATAACTTCAAAACAAATATGTACTGCGAAAACATTTCAGAACAATAAATTACTTTGAGACATTGCGAGTCATGCGCTCTTATGCAAATATCTACATTTTCAACGAACGCTCTCATAGCTGTTTTCAAACACACAACTCCAACTGTTGTAATTAAAAAATGAAAATCGGTTTCATTTCATAATATATGCCGACAGTACAAAGAAATCAAATTTACACATAGAAAACTCAGAAGAAATGTAAAATAAAACGCCAAAGGAAAGTGAAACCCTTTTACTTTAACAGAGTCAAGGGCATGCCACAACATGTTGCCTGCTTAGAAAGCAAGGTCACACTAGCCAGTTCATCCTGTTTTATCAAACTACTGTACAAAGCCCATTCCCACCATTTAAAACCCGTGGTCTTACTACAGAGATGCAAATGATAATGGTTTTGTCTTGTAAGGTTCAACATTGTTAGAGGTGGAAATGGAATAACAGGACAGAGAAAAGGGAGGGGGATGTACTGTGTAAAATGTGAGTCAACATAATAAGAGGAAGAGCATCCTCCCTCAACAGACGAAAGACGACAAATGGGAACCAGAAAAGAACACTACAGAGTAAAGGTCGCCAGGACTGCTGAGCTGTTAAACGCACGTTTTAGATCTCTGCCAAACACAATCATGAGCTTCATCTGCAGTACGTTACAAACTAGGGCCAGAGAGAGTAGGCAAAGGTAAACTTGGAAAAGTGCTTAGCTCAGCTCATGACTCGGCATTTTGCCTGTCAGTAATGGTCTGCTACTTGGCTGCCTTCGTTATAGATCCTACGCATAGAATGGAGCGATTAGTAGGTGCTGTTGTGTGAACTGAGAAGTTTAGGAGAAAATCAAACAAAGATCATTGAGGACAACTGTCCCCCCTGCTAGCTAACAAGGATTACCAGAATATGAAAGCTAATAGGGCTATTCTTGATGATGTCTAGCAGAACACAATGACAACAAGACTGCTTTTCATGTTGTAGTTGTTAGTTTGTCTGGAGTATAACACAAAGAGAGAGATAACTAGATGCTATCAACAGTCATGCTCATGTTGATTACACCCCCATCACAGCTGGGCTAAAGGACCATACAGGAACACCCATGGTGCAGCTGACCTAATCAACATCAATGCATTTAGGTTAGAGTTAAACCAACAGTCACTTGTCTGTCGGCTTACATTAGCAAATTACCACCCAGTTCCGGCCTGAGCCTTTTGGGGGCCCTAAGCAGAATTTGATTTCGGGGCCTCCTCCTACCACGCTGAGTCACCTGTGCACTCGATTGGGGGCCCCCTAAGCAGCCAATTAGTTCGCTTATGCTGTCACCACCTGATCTATCTCTTTACAGTTTTTCCCAATTGCTAAAACACTAAAAGTGAATGCTCAGCCCAAAGCGTCAAAACCGTAACGTTTGCATGCATTTGGTACACTCAGGCACCAAATGAATAAACACAATGTCGGCTAGGCACCGTAAACAATTCTGTAACACACAGTGCAAAACATTACACACATCGTGCATGTGTTACACACATTGGCCAATGATGAAACACTCTGCAGTCAGCACGTCCACTCAACAACACAGTTAAAACACACACAACATTAGCAACACACGGTAAAACACTTAACCTGTAACTGAACACCAATCAGTCACTATATAATTCAGGTATGAGCACTTGTCGTGAGACAATCGTGAATATGTAGGCTGAAGGACCAGGGAAAGAAGAAGATGAGGAAGAGACGGGAAGAGGGAGAGGAGAACGAGGAAGAGACGGGGAGGGAAGAGGGAGAGGAGCTAGAGGAAGAGACTCTGGTAAAAACCAGACATCGGGACTGAAACCTCATCGGCAAAAAGGCCATTGAGAATGTCGCCAGGCAGTGACATTTACTGACATTTCTGCATGCACTACATGTGCATGCGGTCACATAGGACGACCAGGGCAGCCCCTGTTCGTTGTTATCTGGGATAATGTCAGTTTCCACCGGGCTTCCACCGGTTCGCCAACCACAACCAATTCACAGTGCTGTACCTGCCCCCTTATTCCTCGTTCCTTAACCCAATTGAGGAATTCTTTTCAGCATGGCGGTGGAAGGTCTATGACCGCCTACCACAAGCACAGAGACATCCGAGTTGGGGTCGATCCACGGGTGGATACGAAAAAGCCCTTAAGTAAACTTGACCAGTGTGTTGTGTCTGTTTGACTGTTCATTGTTCAGGTGCATGTGTGTTCCCTATCGATCTGAAGAGGGCCTTTTGAAGTCAGAGTGTTAAGTTTTGATTGCAGAATGGCAGTTTTAACATGGCAGTTAGATGTTAATCCCCAAGTGTTGTGTAAAAAATTATTGTGTGTTGATTTTGACACGATGAGCCAAATGTTGCATTTTGTGTGTTAGCAATTGGAAAAAACTGTAATACAGACTCTGTTGCACTAATTGTACATATACCTACATCGTTTACTCTGAAGTTCTGCAACTTGTTTTTGTTTGTATATTTATTCCCCTGTATAATTAATGTGTAATATGTGGAATTCATGTAGCCTGGGAGAACCCTGACGGACTTCTGGCAAATTTAGATTTGCTCTGCAAGTCAGTCTGACCAAGAGCCTATTCAAGCCCATTTCCAATTTTTCCAAATCGAGGCACCAATCACAACCAGTGAGGCGGGCTTTATACGATGACTCTAGCGCAGCTATATACTGTCATTGGTTGAAGCAAACACAACGATGGCTGCTGCAATGGAACATCCGCAATATCACTCGTTCGAATCAGCTATTGCATCTGTTTTAAGCAATTTAAAGGTTTCTTTTTTGTTAAAAACTGAGCAAAGAACAACACTCGAAGCCTTCATATCTAAAAAGATGTTCGACTCGATTCGGCAAAAGTCTGATATATCCAATTGTGCCGAGAGGCATTTGAGCGGCGTCCGTTGGTGACGTACTTTTAGAAATGGGCTGTGAATGAACCTTGCCCAGACCCACTCTCAGTCAGAACTGAAAAGGGTCTGGTGTTAACCAGGCTAGAATTCATGTGTAACTTTGTATAATTTTGCACCCTCTTTGCTTTATCTTGGCCAGGTCGCCGTTTCAAATGAGAAAATGTTCTCAACATGCCCACCTGGTTAAATAGAGTCTAAACAAAATAAAAAGGCTGTAAGCCTGCTGCTCCACATTGGTGACACAAAGAAAGCTTGACCTTGTTATACAGGCAGCACTAGACAAGGGACCAATATGATTGAACCCACACCACAACACACACAGGTTCATGGTAGGCTAGGTGCATGGAAACCATGTAGGCCTGCAGACCAGCAGTCTGTTGTTTTGTTTTCTGGGCCTGTGGAACGTAACATGGCCCATTATCAGTAGTGGCCTAAAATTGAGTGTGACATTCTACAACTAGTGCTTTCAAGCTTGATGAACTCAGGTCAGCATTCTTTGGCATGCGAATGTAGGCACTGACTGAAATGTGGCTTTTCTTCCAAAAGTGACACTTACCAATGAATCTCGGATGACCTCACTCTTGTAGAAGTCTGCAAGGTAAGGAGAAAACCCAAGTTAGATTAATTTGAAAGCTTAAACAGACAACACTAAAGCACAAACAACACTTCTGACGAGGAAATGCACACTGGCCCAACAATGTTGGAAGAAGTGTGTTGCATAGTATAACTATACTTTCGGTACTTTTTTAATTCTGGAAAAACTAAACAGTACTAATAATTTTTTTAATTCTGTATTGTTAATGTGTCCGTTACATTGTGAATGAAGATAAAAGGATTGACGGCTGACTCTGTCCAAACAACAAGACAGCATGTTGTCATCATCCAACACTCAACCCAGCTCTTAAAGAGAATGAACCATTCCTGTAACTTAAAAAACAGGCACAAGAAGCAAGATTTGGCATTACTTTGCAGTGTAATTTGCAATGTTAATCTGAGAACAAACTCATTTTAAGCCATATTCTCACCTCACAAGCGACATTGTTCCTGATAATTTGACTCAAAAAAAAAAACTTGTTCCAGCTCTAGTTACACATTCTGCCTTACTTCCTCCAAGTAAAACAAAAAGGAAACAGTTTGTAAACTTAAAAAATTTAACTATAAGAACAGAGTTGTAAAACAAAATCAGCCCCATGATATAATACTTCCTTGAGCCAGCTTTTGTTTTAATTACAGCCAACAGATCTGTGTTTGGATGTTTCTATTAGCTTTGCGCAGCTAGATTGGTGAATATTTGCCCATTCTCCCTTACAGAATTGAGTTCAGTCAAATTTCATGGTGAACAGCAATTCACTGTGGTCTTCAAGTCCAACTGATTCTCAATTTAATTTAGGTCAGGGCTCGCACTTGGGAACTCAATGACATTCACCTACCTATGCTTTAGCCCTTGTGTAGTTTTTCTGGCATTATGGCCTGCATGTTTTCCTCAAGAATTTGGGTGTAAGTGGCAGCACATATTTCCATTTCTAACCAATTGCAGTGCCCGCTGAAGAGAAACACCCCCACAACATAATGTTGCCACCACCATTATTCACAGTAGGTATGGTGTGTGTTCTGGTGGTGTTTGGGTGGTTTTCTGTGTTTGTTTACCAAACATAACACTTGAAGGTCAGTTGAAAAGGTTTAATCTTGGTATCATCTGACCATTAAACATTTTGCCACATGGCATTTGAAGGTGCCAAGGTTCTTTTTATTTGCAAAGTGCAACTGAGACTCAATGTAGCCCTTTTTCAGAAGAGGCTTCTTTCCTGCCCCCTGCCTTACAGGCCAGCTTTGTGTAAAGCTTATGAGATTGTTGTCACATCCACAGATCAACTAATCTCAACCATAAGGTCTGTCTTCAAGATGGCAGTTCCCCAAAACGTTTCTGAACACAAATAAGCTATCCCATTGCTGAATCTTCAATCAAATTACATCTAGGAGGTCTAAAGTATGTTTTTCAAGTGAGTGCTACTTTAGACATGCAGTGTGTCGTTTGTCTATGGAACACAAGCCAGATGGACACAAGCCAGCCATCATGAGTTGCCCAATCTAGTGACGAGCACGCTCACATAAAAGAGGCGGTGTGACAGCATATGACCAGGTCACGTATGTGAAAAATATTATTAGTTATTAAATGTCACAAAATTCTAATAGATTTTATTGTTTATTACGTTTTCATTGCATTGTTTTATTCTGAAGGTGAAAATAGGAAAGGCTAGGAATCCACTAATACAGCAGGCTTCATAAAGAAGTTAGCCTCACATGGCCAACTCAATCACAGACATAGACAAAAATACCAGACATGCATACTCAAGCGGAGCAAATAATCACTTTAGAGAAATATGAAGAATATAAAAACTATAATCCAGATGTAAAGCAGGATGGAAAGCTGTCCAAAGATTGCCAACTGAGTAATATTCATCAACATTATGACTCATTCGTGGAGAAGTCTACCCTCTTCAATGTGACAAAAAGGTTGTGTCTTCGACAGTTGGAATGTACCAGTCCCAGTCAAATAAACAACAATGAACAGGTAGGCTGTCTCTCTTTGTATTGCACTCGTGAACGGCAAAAGTGCAGCAGAATGAAAGATTGTGGTCACGAAACGAGTTGGACTGTTTAGCTGTATAGCCATCTAACTACATTATGTTCTCAGATTTGTTCCAAAATCATTGGAAAGGTTTTGGCTGCATGTTTCTCTCGCAACGTGACGAGTCACTCACTAGACTATTTATACTGTAGCCATCATGACTAACCATCAGTTGTTTTCCACTACCGCACTAGGGCAAACAAAAAGCAGCAGTTATATTCATATTTAAACTGTAGGTTTATGTTGCTTGAAATTTTTAAAGTTTTCTAAATTTCATTACTCACAACGACAACGCCAAAGCGGTCAAGCAGAAAGCATTGCTGTGCATTTCATTCCGTTGAAAACGAAGAACTAGCAAGTTGATGTGGGTAGCCATTTCATTACCTGGCTCTGAGCTCAATTTTAAGATTTAATACACAAGTTGTACATCATTTTAAACCTTATATCCTCCTCTTGACATTGCTCCAAATATATGGCTTGTGGTGAATGTGACTTTAAAATACAGTACATATTGGACTGATAATGAACACTATTAAAGCTATTATTAGTCGTAGTATTATGATTGTACATTTGAACAAGTTGGGACAACCCTTCAGTTAACTACTTATCAATTATCCAGAAGTAGTATTTATGGTTTGTCAATATGCAATCACCAGCCACTTCATTAGGTACAGCTAGCTAATACCTGGTAAGACCCACTATTGCCAACAAAACTGCCTTAAATCTTTGTGGCATAGATTCAACAAGATGCTGTATACCTTCCTCAGAGATTTTGGTCCATAGTGATATTATTGCATCACATGGTTTCTGCAGAATTGTTGGCTGAACATTCATAATGCGACTGGGGGACGTAACACTACTGTTCCACCACATCCCCAAGGTGCTCTATTAGATTGAGATATTGTGACGGTGCAGAACACTTGAGTACAGTGAACTTATTGTCATGTTCAAGGAACCAGTTTGAGAAGATGTGATCTTTGTGACATGGTGTGTTATCCTGCTGGAAGGATAGAAGCAATTAGAACATAGGTACACTGTGGTCATAAAGGGATGGACATGGTTACAAACAAAACTCAGGTAGGCTGTGGCATTTATACAATGCTCAATTGGTACTAAGAGGCCCAAATCTGCTTTTTGTGATTCTCAGTCTTCATTAAAATCTTCTAGAATAAATACTTCACTTTATATAAATGTGGCTAATATCAGCTAGCTTGTTTACAAGTAAAAACCCAAGCCCCTAAAGTTTCTAAAAACATTAGTATTGGCACAATCTATATTAATACTGGGAGTTTAACCTTCTGTAGTTACCCGTGTAAACCAAATGAATGGGGAAAAGATAAATAACTATACCTCTATTTTTATGAGAATTTGTAGAAAAACCAAATGCTGATACAATTTTTCTAATAGCATACAGTACTGTATGCAGGGCTTTATATCTGAAGTGACTGAGTTACACATGCTTTCACAACCCCTAACATCATTTATATATGGCCTTTACAATCAGTTTAATTTTGTGGCCAATTCAGTTATTTTTTCCAAACTCTGTAATCAGAAGGATTGGTGACACAGGCTTGGATGAAGCATCTGATCGATCTTCAACCATCGCACACCTGCTGAGAAGTTTCTGATGAGACATGGCTTAAAAGGGAAATCGGACAAAACAAATTGTGTGAGGACAAGAACATGGAAAAAAATGACTTGTCACAAAACTTAAGATGAATTGAGATAGGGTTGCAAAGGGTCAGAAACTTTCTGTTACATTTCCGTAGGTTTTTGTGGAGAAAACAAAGCGTTTTCTGTTTGGGGAATTAGAGTAATTACAATTGTTTAGCATATCAAGCACATCACAATGTAGGGTGCAAATGTACTTTGATATTTGCTGCTTTTTAGTGAAAGAGAAATGTAGTGATAATTATTAATAATATTATGGGAATATATTCAAATTAAGATATTGACATATCTTTTAATTTTATTGAATTCCGTGTTAATATCTGGATTCCATGATTCAGTCTGCGTTTTCTAGGGCCCTACATTCTTCCATCGCATGTGCAGTGTACTCTTTCATCACTTGAATGTACAGCTGATTCTAAAGATCTTGCAAACTAATGAGATTTATTGAACTTTTCCTTCAACATGTTCGGTATGTTGTGTAAAACAAATAGTAAAGATCCCAATACAATCCTATTTAATTCCAAGTTGTCACACTACAAAATGTGGAAATGTCGAAAGGGGATGAATACTTATGCAAGGCACTGTATTTCCAAAACAAAAACATCTACACTGAATTGGCTATTATTCAATTTTTCTTGATGGCCTTTATTCCCTGGCCAATGTTTCTGGTGCCCTCACAAAAATGTCACGAGATACAAGAAAATAAAATAAAATTGCAGACATGCAAGTTTACAATACTTGAAGTTGAAATTTCTGCATCAGACAAGTAGATTGTTCTACTGGCCAAGTAAAAATTATACTCACTTCTCTTTCGGACAACTAGAACAAAAATCCAAGTCATCCAAGGAACTGGAGAAAACTATTCACAGAATTATACTTTTAAAAGAATGTATACCCTGTTTACAAAATAAGCTTTTGTTGTGGGTATCCCAGCATGCTTTGCAGAGATAATTCTGTTACTGTTTATGTTTGTTTGGAAGATACCAGCAAGTTGTGTTTTGGGCCAGCCTGTTGATTACAGTATGTCCAGTCACGTCCTTGGTATTTTTATTGGGGAGGTTTAGGGATGCGTGCGTAAGTGGCAGTGATGACTATTCTGTTTGGTGTGATCCGCTATAACCTTTTATGTGTGGAAGCTGTTCTCTAAAACAGGATCCCTAGTATATATTACACTGCTAGAATGACAGCAATTGCTGCAATATAGGTTTTTCTTTTGATCAACTCACATTAAAGCATTCTTGCATTAGGTACAGTGCAAGTTATATTTATATGATGATCAGGAACTGGTAGTGTGAAGCCCCTTACGAGCACTGCCAGTAACACCATATTCTCAAATATGGCAAACAATCATGAACAACATCTAACCCTAGTGTGTAGTGAGGACTGATTGAACCTAGTAGTATGAAAGGGTATTTCAGTAGAGCAGTGTCTTACAGAGACAGTTGAGAGAAGGTGTAGTGTACTGACCTCTGGATATCCGGTCCTCTAAGCAGAGATGAAGGGTGAAATGTGTGTCCAGTAGGGGAGAGCCATTCTTGTTGACAATGTTACGGGCCGCAATGCTTCTAAGGTGACGTAATCGCCTCTGTTAGAGAGTGAGAGGCAGATGGTGAGTCGAAAAAGACAGAGAGATTTAATGGTCTGCCAAAAACAAGATGTTAAACAAGTATGACTGTGTCAGGCGTTTTTTTAGATTAATGTACACAACTGTACCAACAACCTCAAGAGTCTGACGTTCCTATAGGAATGCTATACCTTCCAAATTAAAGCATATCAACTTAAGCAACTTTCTCCCAGTGAACTAGTAGCTAGCCTAATTCAGACAGGAGTTAAGAAACAGTAGTATTCAACCAGAAGTCAAAATATGAGATGGTAGTTTTGTTTGAAATGCAACATGAAATGCAACATAATGTTCAAATTTGGTGCCACCTGAAAGAAAGTGAAAGGCTTTTTTTTACATTACAAGAGAGTACACGAAAGAAAAGATGCAGTTCAATAAGCACGATGTATGCAAGGTATGGGGTTATTATGGACTGACAGATATGAACACAGCAAGCTGAACAGCCCTTATTACTTTCCACTATCCAGAACATTCTATCTTCAAGCTTTACTCTTCAGGGCTTGACAATAACGATGGCCCGAGGCCAGTAAAGTGTAACGTCGGGACAGTTAAACTAGCAACTCACTGTCCTGATCAGGACAGTGAGTTTCTGCACACAGAAATCTTATCACACAGTGCGCAAGTTCCAAACAGATATGTGGGTAATTTCGCGTCTGCTTGTGGTAGAATATTTCAGTTGGCAAGGCTTAAAAGCACACGCAAACTATGAAATTCTGTGAAGATGTAGCACTGAATCGATCGGGCAAGTGACATTTCTGTCAACTGGCCCGACTGTCTTTCATACCGTCCCCAGGCCACCAAATATTGTCGAGCCCTTCTCTTTAAATATTTGTATTTAGCCAAGTGTTCAGAGCAGCACCCAAAAGATTAATCTAGTCCCAGGGGCGGCAGGGTAAAAAAACGGTCCATTTGTCGCTTAGCAAGTCAGTTACCCCAATTGCTCAATTTGCTCTAATATCTGGTCAAATATGGGTTGAAAATAAAAACATTTTTGAACTATTCCTCAATTATAATTATTTCACCAATCCACACTAATGTCCTAGAGCGTGCCTTTCTGTGATTAATACTCAGTTCTTTCTATTTTGGGGGGAAAAAAAGTATTACTAAGTGTCTCGGTAAGCATCTGCCAGTCATCTGCCTGAGCTGGGTTTGAATCCTGCTGGCAATTTAGCCCTGGGTTCCTGTGGAGGACGGGGAAAATTACCAGCACTGTCTGAGTTTGGGGGGTTACTAATCAAATAATGTTGCCTTGCTTCATGGCACTATATCATTCGTTGTGGCAGCTTAGTTGAAAGTTAACTGAATTAGGTTAAAAGACGTTCACTTCGGCTCATATGGATTCCAGTCTAGACTGGCTAAGCAAGCAGTGTGATAAGAATCAGTGACATTTTAGTTTAAGTCTCAAGTTTACTGTACAGCACTAAAGGAAATACATTGTCCACTCAACAACCTCGAAACCACAAGGCATTGTTCATTGTGCCAGGGGATAACAAATGTGACCTGAAAAATGTTTTACCCTGCCAGAGCTTGGTGTAGCAGTTTAATCCCCCAACTCTAGCGTACCTTCCCACGGCAATGGGGGCTTGAATCTGTGTCTGTCGAATCTGGTAGAAATGTATGAGGATATCTATAAAGGGAAGGAAAAAGTCCCATTCACCTGTAGTGTAATAATATTGTCACCTATTGTGGTCATTTTCAGGACTTTCGTACCGGGTAGAGATTTTGGCACACATCCAATGTTGTTTAATGGGGTCATATTAGTCTGCAACAGTTGAGACATTCTCCGCTAAATGAAGTGCATACAAATCTTACCCAGGACCTCTTCTACCTGTATCCCTAGCCTATGTTTCCTACTATTCTATCATAAATCTTTAAAAAAGTGTTAGCAATCAACGTTCAACACATCAACTGCACCAACCATGGCAAAATCACAATGGACCATTGCTACACACCATGTTGGAATGCATATAAGGCACTCTAAAGTCCCCCTATTAGGAAATCAGACTGTGAAGTCATTCTACTACCATCATTCATTCACATAGATTGGAGTATGTTCAAGAACACTGTTGAAGGTAAAATGAGTGAATTTGCTGACTCTTGCTTACTAATAAAATGTACAAATTATATTATGCAGTCAGCAACCATTAAAAGTTATCCTTACCAAAAAGTTTGGATGACTGGCAGCATGGATAAATGACTATGCAGTAGGGTTCGGATCCTACGCAACCGGTATGAATCGAACCGGATTAGAATGCAAATTTCGGTTCCTCATTTCGGTTCCACTTAATGTGTCGACTGAAATATTTTCTGATGCTCCGAAACGGATTTAAAAATATCACACTTTCTTTTTAGTCTAGCTACCGTACAATTAGGCTACATTTAACATGCCATATTTTCCATGACTTTCATCCCGGAGTTTGCAAGTTATATATCCCGGTGTTTGCGAGTAAGATATTTTTTTTAGTAATGTTAATCCTAATCCTAACCTTAACCACAGGAGCCACACGGTTAACCTTAACCATGAACATTAGAATATCATTCTGAACGCTATGGAATGTATGGAATGTGTGGAATGTTCTCGCATGAACCGGCGAAATGAAATGTGCAGGTGCAACGTAATAGAAGGACGGATATAACCTAATAACAAAACATGCAGCTGAAAGGTATATGTTGGCATACAACGTAAATCATGTTTTCAAAATAGTTTCCTGAGAACAATAATTTGGGAGAACTTCTGAGATATATGCTAGCACAAAAGAATAAGTCAGGAGAGGTGTCGTATCTTGCCAGAGAAGGCAAATATGGTCATTTTTCGAGAGGCTTCCGCTGCAGGCTCCACTGTCAGAACACCTTCACTGTCAGGATGGGAAGTGCAGACTTTTTTGGCGGGCGGGACTTTTTTGGGAGACGTTAACGTGATTTCAAAGTTAACTTAACTTTCACCAATGGCGGTTAGCATCAACACCATAAGTTATCAGTGATTATTTACTTTTTAGTGCATAACGTAAAGGAACTGTTCGCATTTGTTTGTATGTAACGTTATAAAACATTTTGGTAAACTCTCCTTGCATTAGCTGGATCGTCACAAAGTTGAAAATGTGTCTTTCTGAATTGTCGAAATCAAAAGCTTTATTTTTTTCTTTGAATTAATACAGGTTATGGATGGCTTTGTCATAGATTTGGACATAATAAATCAAAATGCCCATGTTGGGGCTCATGCGCAGCATAAAGGGAATAAAGAACAAAAATGACAAACAAAACAAGTTTACTATATAAATTAAAATGATATATACTATAGACAAGCAATTGATGGATTTATGTCATATTGTTTACTAATTAATTTGTTTGTGAGTGCGTTTGTGAGGAAAGCAATTCAGTCTTGTGAGGAAAGCGATTCAACCGGAAGTGCATTAACGATTTTATTTTGAAATTTATCCTGTGTATTTCCTGTCCTGACAGTGGAGGAGGCTTGAGAGTGGAGCCTGTGGCGGTAGCAACCTCACAGTGGAGACCTGCAGCCAGGACCTCGTGCATTTTTCTGCAAAATAACTTTAAAGTTTAAAGCTGGTTTAGAGCTGGTTTAGCTACCAACTCAACCTTTATTTTGTTATTACTTGTTAATTGTGTACCTGTTATTTGTAGTTGTGTGTTAGGTGCCTTAGGTTTAGTTACTATATTAGAGTACTTAAAACGTTAATTTGTTAAATTTAAATATTTATAAATTCAAAATTAATATAAAAGAGCCAGTAATGTAATTTTTCAAGAATCGGTTTAGGAATCGTTTAGAAATCGGAATCATTTTATAAGTAACGGTTCGGCATCAGAATCGTAAAAAATCCAAACGATACCCAACCCTACTATGCAGTGACTAAAGCAAGAAAGTTCATCAATGATGTCAGCCATCCAAGCCACAGCCTGTAACAGCCACTTAAGTCAAATAGGTGTCTTCAGTAAAGAGAAATTCTGTCAAAAACAGGTAGACTGTGCAACAGCTTCTTCCTCCAGATCGCCATGCTGTTGAATGGTCTTCATTAATTTTAGGCTGTTAAACTGACTACAATACCAGGTCACTACCATGACCATCCTGGTATCTCTGTATCGACATTATGGACTGTTGTACTAGCAAACATAGGCAATCCAACTGCTACTTCACTGTCCCCCTGGGACAATATTGAACAAATCACCATAGACAATTCCATTGCACCTTGACATCACATAGTATTGTTCTGTGGTGTAACTGTTTTTAACTTTAAAGCTAAAGCTTTAAAGAGCACACCCACTTTACTAAATTCTACTGCATCTATTGCATCTATTGCACCTTAAAGCAATGCCTATCAACCCAAGGATTTTCTTCTGCTGTTATATTGTCTAGTGAAGCTCAAACATTCAGACAGAAATGTCTAACAGAGATAGAAGGTTGAAAACAACATAAAATGCAGTGGTTTCAAGCAATGTGGACATTGCAATGAAAATATGAAGAGTAACTGACAGCAACGTACTACTCTAGGACTTATGTAGACCTGGGACACCAGGTGGATTCAATTACTGATGAGGTGGAACAGAAAAGCAGCAGTCTCCGGGCCTTGTACGATTTGAAAAGCACTGATTTAGGATAAAACAAGCTGCCAAATGAGGAAGATGTGACTGATGTAAATGTATTGTCAAAGTAAGTATTCAGAGTTTAGCCCATCAAAATCTAAGTTTAGGCATGTCTGATAGTGCATATTTTATCTAAAACCAAATAGTACAGAAAGAAAATGGGAACCATGGCCTAATGGGAACCAAGGCAAGTAAGCCCATCTCCAGATTTAGTGTTAAAAATTTAGAATTTCTTTAAAACGTTAATTTAAATGTAATTTACAAAATGTATTTGAACCAGCTGCAGTAATTGAGGAATAACCAAATTTTGCAATGAAAGACATACCTTCCGGCCATGAAAAAAAGCCATGTGAATTACGTGTCAACAAAAACAAACACAAGTGG
>JACXGM010016022.1:7575-20939 GCA_016801145.1 Umbra pygmaea
AGCAACAACACATGAATAAATGAATGCTCAGTAATAGGGAATTTGTACTCACAATACCTCGCAAGGAGGCTATGGATGTGTGTGGCTTATATACAGAGTGAGTGTGCGCAGGTGAATGGAATCAGGCTAATTGTGTCCGGGTATGGAAAATGTAGTTCTTTAGAGACCTGACTAGGGAAGCTGTAGTCCACAGGAAGTAAAACTGGTGAATGGGAATTGTAGTTCTGAGCGGGATGGAATAGGGAAGTGGCAGTGTCCAGGGAAGGGGAACTGGGAAACGTTACAGTATGAATGTTTAACACATTTATTTCGGATCAGAGCGACCACTGATTTAACACATAAGACTTCAGGATTAATCTTAGCCTGGCTGTTAGCCTGCTCTGGAGCAGGCTAGCTGCAAAGAATAAATCTCCATGGTTACTTGGCTGGGTTTACTTCTAGCAGCTTTTGTGCAACCAAGTCGAGGCTAAATTCATCCAGGATAGCTTGAATATCCCGGCTTAATCCCTTATCTTGGTTTTGTGCAATACCCCCCAGGTTGGCTACATATGTCTAAGTCCTACACACAGACACACATGCATGTACACAAACATATATATGTATATAAAATTGAGCATTAAAGCTCAGTAGGCCAATAATTGACTTTGTCCATCCCTTGTGGTGATAATCAGTTTATCATACTTCAAACTCGCTTTATCACCTCTTTCTCTGGCAGCTTTCACCTTCGGCCACAACTCCTTTCTCCTCAGTTGCACAGCTTCAGATAAATCTTTGTTAATGTAGATCTTAGTGCCCTTTGATTTCTTAGCAGATGACAGAATCAACTCGCTATCTTTTAATGCGAAGAAGTTTGACAACAATTTTCCTTGGCCTTCCCCTCTCCTGAAACTGACCAAGTCTCTGGGCATGCTCAATGTCCATATTTGTTCCATCTAAGCCCAAGTTTTTTGAAAACATATCTCGCACCTTTTTCTCTGATTCACACCAATTCTCTCCTTTCTCGTCAGAAATGCCATCGATTAAAATATTTGTTCTCCTGCTCGGGTTTTCAATGTAATCAAGCTTGTTGAACATTGCATCCAATTCCTGCTTGGAAGTAGTAATGTTTGTCTCAAATGCCCTTATCTTTGACTCAATCTCAGTGCATCCCATCTTCTCCTCTTCAAACTTTGTTTGGGTAAATTCCAAGCTGGTCTTCAGCTGAATACTTTTCAACCAGTTTAGTTTTCATCAGACAATAATTGTGTCACTAGGGCATTAAAGATAAAAGACACAGTAAAAATAAAATGCCTCTGTACTGCTTACTGCTTATAACCTCAAGGGATTACGAAACAATAAATGAAAGAGCACTCAAGTAGCATTTCCCAAAGGCTTTAAGGGGTAACATTACAATAAGCTAATCATTTAGCTGTTCAAATTAACTCTGCTTATCTGCAGTGTTAATGGTAAGTGGCATTAAAGTGTGTGTGTGTTCAATTGCCTGAGGATTTTTGTGGGAATACTGATTTATTGGATTTGTTACATATGAGTGTTGTGATGGCATATGGGAGTGCTGTGATGGCATATGGCCTTACTAGGCAAGTGTTGTGGGGTAGTGTGGTGGTGCCTGTTCTGGTTGTGGTGTATGGAGTGTTTCACGCAGGAAAGAAAATCCATCAACAATTGAGGTTGAAAGAATATCCAGTATATTGGAAACTTTAGAAAAGTTTTCAGCGGCTCTTTTTTCAGAGGCCTCAATGAGGTTAAAGAGTTGTCTTTTAATACGCTGGTCTTCTTCAACAGTAAGTTGTTGCTGAGCCTCTGCTGAAAGCCGTTTCTTCAGACGCTCCTGGCGGTGTCCTCTTAGTTTGGCCTTTACAAAGTATATCAAAACAAATAAATTACAACAGCATAATTTGCAGTAAAAAAAATCCAGTGTAACAAACATTACTCTATTCCAGTGTTCACTTTGATTCCATGTACTGATTGGAGAAAGGCTTGGAGAAAGGCTTTTTAAAAATGGAACTTTTGCACTTAATTCAATACAAACGACAAGTGTGTACTTGCACAAATGTAGTAAGCTCTGGTAAAAAACTGTGTCAGCCATTGTCACGAGAGTAGCAGCTCTCAGTAGTAGGAGCTCAGTAATAGGACTAGGAGCTGTAGAATTCCTCTAGAATGTTTATGTGGGGCCATGGCAATGTTTGAGTTCCAAATTCTAGCTTCCATTGACATTTACCTCTGCCTAGATAGGCTACAATATAGTGTCTCACTCTGGCTCTCTCATACACACATTTCAATACACACATTTCAATAATGCTTACTAGGTTTGTTACCTAGGTTGGTAGGTTTGCATAGTTAACCATGTTCTAAAAACAAAACATCAACAAACAACAAACCTTTACAACAAATTAATGTAGGAATAAATGTAGGCCACAATGATAGGAACTTATCACACCACATCAAACACATCTGTCTGATAAGGTCAGATATACAGGTAACTAGACTACTAACGACAATTGTATACATACGTTTAGAAGATCTCTCATCTCCTTCACTGGTGGTGCCATGCTGCCATCATCAGGATCTCCTTCAATTTCTACTACTAAGCTGGCATCAATGACCTCCAGTTTTGACAAGCCTTGAGGCGAGGCTTGGGACGACTGCTTCAGGTCATTAGTTTCGCCGCCGGTGGGCAAAGTGGTGTTGGCCGGTGAACTACCCCATGTCTGCTCACACATTTCAAAATACATACATACATACATGTAATACAAAATTACATTTAACAGGAGCTCTACCTCCTGGTCAGTCCATACGAATGACGATCCTGGCGCCATCTTTGTTCAAAAGAGAAAGTGATTCATTGCTGTTGTTGCTATTTTCGGGATTCTGAATGACCAACGTGGACTTCAGCTTCTTGTTACACTGCTACCTACAGGTTTGGCATGCTCTTGACAGCATGTATACATGGGTTAGTGTAAACAAAAACTTTTTTGAAAATGGACAGGTGTGCACAATGTTATTTTTTGAAAACTGAGAGAGCGTGAAATGTCCGTTTATGAAAATAGCCAGCCACGTGTAAACGTAGCCTTAACAGTATTAGGACCATCTCTGAGGAAAGCTAGGTGAGATTTTGATACAGCAAGAGGGAAGACGTTGATGATTTCAACAAGCTTTTCTTGAATTTGGCAAAACAATTAGGGTGTATTGCCATTTACAGGAACATATGTGTCTTTTTAGCACATGAAGATTGAAATATTACAGAATATCACATTTATCAAACTGCCAACTTCATTGTAGTTCTTACGAAAATGCATGTGACTTGACCTGCACATCGGCTCGCCGCCTCTCAAAATCGGACAAAAATCTTTTAAACTGACCTTTGTAGATCTGAAATGAAGACAGATTCTGCAACTGTATGGCCTATTTCTTGCTTAATTTTTTTTCGGTAAACTATTTTCGGAAAATATGAGATTGTATTCAGAACGAGACGCCATTAGGGTGTGTTTTGAAATTCGCAAGTAGCCAGACCCACGTGACATGTTCGTCCAATCAGCTGCCATGTGTTGCATTTGTCAGGCTCATCATTTCTGGTATTTTAACATAGGTTTTGTACATTAGCAGTGTACCGACAAACCGTGCGATGCACACAAGCACCGAACCAAGACAAGCGAACTGAATGGTTCTGATGTTTTGTCATGAACCGTACCACCCTTCATAGAAATGCAAAAACAGAACCGGGTTGCTGAAATTAAAAACGTACCACCTGGAGACAATTGCAAACCTGGAAGCCAAAAATTAGTCGTTGAAGGCAGCATGGCAAAAAATTATTCTCTGAGGGCAGAGATAATGTCAACGGCAGACGCATTAATGAGCTGCAGAACAGAGTTTTGAAAAAAAGTGCGGCATTGAATGAGAGCGAAACTGCGTTGTGTGAGTGCCAGGATGCTCTGATCGAATGTCAGCCTCGATTGGTTTCTGCATTGGAAGACTGTCAACCCGTGAGGGATGAACTAAGACAACTACAGTCCATTTCAGATTTACCTGCATCTTCGATATGTTCCGTGGAAGCAGTAATTACTTTTCATTCCTCTTTTGACTCCAGAAAAGGAAGCATTGATCAGAAGGAATGATGGAGGCTACCCAGACCGGTATGTTGTTCTCCTTTTCAAACTCAGCATATCCAAATATCTGTATCATCAGTGGGCATGCACAACAAACTGGGATGGATCGAGAAACAAGGCTGCCTTACCACTGAACCTCAGAGCGCTCCTTATGTCTGTTGTGTCTGAGAGGTTTGCGTCCCTGACAATCACCAATGCAGTTCGATTTGAAATAAAAAATTAGATAAACAAGTACTTATTTACAAGGTATAAATTTGATGAATTTACAGTACACAGTACCTTCTTTAATTCTGTCAGTGAAATAAAATACTGTACCTATCTTTCTATGTTTTTCCAATAAAATAAAGGTCATCAAATGTATTAGCCATGTGTTTATATTGTACTCTAAGTGTTCACGATCTGACAGATAAAATATATACAGTAAGGATTAATTAACAGAAAATATTTTTTAACAGAATTACTTATAAAAACATTAAATATTGTAGGTGATTTTGTTAATCAAAATAACAAATCTAGTCCACATTTACCTGTAAAACATAAAAGTCCCAAATGAAATGCCAAAGTGCATGATGCATGATTCATTCTATTACGTGAACAAATTGACTTTGATGTTTTTAATTAGAATATAAATCCAGGACATAAGCTTAGCCTAGGATATAGCCTACAATATAACCAGCTGATTGACCAAGTGGGTGAACAGCGTGAGTGAGTCGTATTCCCAGAGGATCTCTGTCAAAAACGCTGCTCACCTGCCAGTGGCTTACATATTTTTTTATTTCAGAAGAAGAGCTGCCATTTCTCATTAGACAGATTTTTTAATTAAACAGAGTGACTCACATGAAATAATATATCTATAAAAATCAAGATGAGATTAGTTAATTTCAACTACACATAATTGTGACACACCATTAATGTCTTAACCTGTGGAGAATAAACAGTAGGCTATTTAGTGACTGCACCTGTGTTCATGTATTTACAGTGTATTTACAGTACATAGAATGCAGGCAACATCTTTAGAACGTGATGTCTCTTTCAATACAATAACATTTCTTTCTTAATTCTTTAATGATACACATATATGCTATAGTAAGCAAGTCAAAATTAAAAACGTCTGTCAGCCAAACACAGCTTTGAATTAACTGTTTGTGGTGATGCTACATGGTGGCCAAAAACATTTTTTTTTTTTTATGCATCAGTATTTGACGAGATACGTCTGTACATCTAGCTTGCTACATTTAATCTGTGCATTGGAGAACTGTTCATCTAACTAGGTACACTTAATCTGTGCCTTCAACTACTGTACATTTGTGGTGGTATTTTCATAGGAATGCATGTTTTTGTTAAGGAGGCATTGCACAGGATGAAGCAGGTGTAATGGGCAGGACATACCAGTAGAGGAAATCTTGAGCTGAGCTACCAGAGCAAAATGTGATACTGAAGATGATGTGAATCAACAACCACATTTGTTGAAGTCAGGTGGAGCTAAAAAGTGATTAGGTGCTTTAAACTGTAGAAGATACTTGAGGAAAGTAGAGTGATATAATATTACTAGACAACACATTGAGCCTGTCAATCCCAATAAACATGATTTATGTAATTCTGTTTTTTTTCCATGTTTATTGGTAAGTGCATTGGTTTTTCTTGTAGTTTCCTAATGCAGATATGCTATACATTGTATTTTGATAAGGTCTGAATGTACATTAATTACAATATGATGTTCATTTTTATTATTTATTACAGGTAGCAGTTATGAGGAGGACATTGTTCCAGTCAACACTGAAGTGCTTGCTTTTGAATCGGATGATGTAACTCTGTCCTGCAACTACACAGGCTCTTTCACTACTGATACTTTAATGTGGTACAAACAATACCCTAGATCAAAACCAGAATTCTTAGTCCTTATTATAGAAGGAAAGCTTGAATCAACCCATCAAAGACATACTGTTAAACTAAATGCAGAGAAGACTCATGTGGATCTGGAGATCTCCTCTGCTGAAGTGACAGACTCTGCTCTGTACTACTGTGCTCTGCAGCCCACAGTGGCAGGAAACCCAGAAACACTGTACAAAAATGTTACTGTGATAAAGACTTACTACTTCCCTGTGATAAGAATCGGTATGCTTAGCGACACATGCTCCCTTACATGAGAGGGTTTGCTGACAAGACAGGGCTTAAAGTGGAGTTGGATATGAAAAAATAAGACAATCCTAGTTAACTGATCTTACCTACCTAAACAATTTATTTTAAGCTCTACCTAACCAAATGACAGGGAATGGTCTGCCCAGATGGTTACCTAGTGTTTGCCTGGTTGACACCAGAGCCTTCTCAGTTGAAACCGAGAGTGGGTCTGGGTAAGGTTCATTCACAGCCCATTTCCAAAGGGGCGTCACCAACGGACAATTCTCAAATCCCTCTCGGTGCAATTGGATATATCAGACTTTTGCCGAATCGAGTCTTCAAGCCCGAAACAACATATTTTTTGAAATATGAATGCTTTGAAGGTTGTTCTTTGCTCGGTTTTTAACAAAAAGTAAACATTCAACTTGCTTCAAACAGATGCAATAGCTGATTCTAACAAGTGATGTTCCATTGCATCAGCCATCGTTGTTTTTGTCTAATTCAACCAATGACAGTATATAGCTGCAATATCGTCATTGTCTAAAGCCCGCCTCAACGGTTGTGATTGGTGCCTTGATTTGGAAAAATTGGAAATGGGCTTAAATGGGCTCTTGGCCAGACTGACCTGCAGAGCATAATCTCAAATTTGCTGTCAGGGTTCTCCCAGGCTAATCTAGTGTGTAATCATATGGGCAGAATGTAAAGCTATGAGCATTTTGCCTATAGGAACACCCAATGTACATTCCCCTAGTCATGGGACACACAATCCAGACATTTCAAGCCTTGTTTTGAAATTTAAACCCAATCGGATCGAAGTGAAAGGGGAGAGTGTAACAATACCATCTGATTGATGACATTGAAGCATCCAATGTCATCTTCTGCTGCAGTCTTCTGCTGGAGACGCTAGATTGGCAGGTTGTCATTGATGAAGACAACACAACCCATGATCCCACGCTACTTCCAGAGGTCATCAAAGTACATGTTTTGCTATTGTTTTGACTGAGAGACCCCTAGTGGCCAAAAACTACATTTTGTACGTTTAATTGATCACTGTTTAGGTACTGTATGATTACAATTATGATATACAATTAAAATGAGTCCTATGCACTGTTTAGACTGTGCAGGATTTGTGCATGAAAACGTATTTTAAATATACAATAGGCAGCTTAGACACTTCAGACTTCTCTGGCACATTACATTATACCTACTGTAACGACATATTTTTGTGTTTCCTAAAATGGAAAGAAAGTTAAGACAGGATAGACAAAAGAAACTGCTGGTGACTGTTTTATTGCTGGTTAATTAGACTATTATTATTAAGGCGCTTCAGACTTCTCTGGCACATTACATTTCACCGATTGTAGTTGTTTTAATGATAAAGAGAGATTATCAAGTGGAAACACTTTGGATGAATGTGCACCCTGGAGCCCCCTGGCGGCCATTCATTGTATTGTTTTCTTTTAAAAACTACCACCAAAATTGAATTCAATCGGCTGAGGTGCACCTCGTTACAACTCGGTACATCACCGCCCCTTTCCCACCACTTTGGTGTATCTACATCTGTATGCTATTAAATCAGATGTGATTGATCACATCATAATGATTGCTGTGATTGCTTATTGATGATGTCACCATTGATGATAATTGATTATAATTGTTTGCATGTGCTGTTAGCTCTGAATAGGGGTATGCATGTGTATATATACACATCCCTCTGTTCATTCTTACGTTATGCCTGATGAAGGTCATTGGACCAAAACGTTAAAAATCCTGATATTACTACCATAGACATTGTGCAAGAGTTTCTTCTATAGTTCCAATTTCCACTCTCATCTTTCACACACCTGTCATGACTCTTTTGTCAGGTGTGCGATTTAGTGAACTTTTATGAGGGCCAGATTGGAAATTTGTCCAGGACACCAGGGTTAACACCACTACTTTTATGAATAGTGACATGGGATTTTTAGTGACCACAGAGAGTCAGGACACCAGTTTAATGTCCAATCCAAAGACAGCACCCTACGCAGGGCAGATGTCCCCATCACTGCCCTGGGGCATTGGGAATTATCTTTAGAGCAGAGGGAAGAGAACCCCCTATTGGTATTAAGGGGTCAAATGTTGGCCAAGAAAATATCCCCCACACCATTACTTTGTGGCCCCTCTACACTAGCTGCACATTAAGGCTAGGGCTGATTTCAAAGTTTTACTATTAACCTACAAAGTACTACATGGACTTTCCCCTACTTGAGTTGATGCTACCATACATACCCTCACGTACATTAAGTTCACAAGATGCCGTTCTCCTACTGTTCCTAGAATTTGTAAACAAACAGCTAGTGGAAGGGCTTTCTCATATAGAGCTCAAATTCTGTGGAATGATCTGCCAACCCATGTGTGAGATGCAGACACAGTCTCAACATTTAAGTCTATGCTGAAGACCAGTTTCTTCAGTAAGTTGTTTCCCAGTGGGCATTTTAACATTGAGTCACTGTTGAATCAACGTCAGGGGCCAGTAATGGATAACCATTGAATTTTGTTTTGATTTTGCAAATCTAATCAACGTTGAAATAGCATCATCATTCCAACGTCACGTTTCTCAACATAGGTGAATTCACCAACATTAAATCAATATTGATTTTTGTTTAGATTTTGCAAATACAATCAACGTTGAAATTTCAACGTCATTATAAAGTCCTGCTTTTTATACTTTTATTTTGTTAAACTCAGGGATGCAAACACATGTATGATTAAAAAAGAGAGAGGTCATCAAAGCCCTCGCCTCACGGCAAATATCCAGAAACTTGCATTGTCACCAACCCCTGCCATCCCCAGCCCACCCCAGACTAAAATTAAATTCTCAAAATCAAAACACATGACACTCATTTGGAATATTCTATTCCATTTTTTAGGGCGGGGGGGAAGGAAGGGTGTTGAACCACGGTCCTAATGTAATCATGGGCCCTAAACAATTAGGCCAACTTGCCGCCCCTAGATAGTGATTGTCTGATCATGTCGGGTGCAGACTTGTGGAAACTACTGTCTCTGGGCATGATCCAATTGACCAATATGATCAGTCTGTTTCTGATGAATGTGTGAGTGTTTGTATGTAAAACAAAATTCTCAATGTCTGAGTATATAACAAAATTTAACTCAGTAAAGAAATACAGATAAAAATGTGAATTTGAGTTACATACAATATGCAATGGGATTTGAGTCCTAGTTATGCTACTGAAATAATGGAGACACATGGTGAATACATTGAGCAGGCCTGAACCAGAAATATTGAATCTAAATGGTATAGTTTAGATCTGTTGGGTGGCAGAATTATAGGCATTCTGAATGTGTTTACAGGCACAAATACACGTTCAGAGTGCATGTTTCTTGATCCTTGCACACCTTATGTATTTAAAAAGTCAAAACTACCATAACATGCGTTCTCATTTTCTGTAACATTATGCACGTTTTCAACGCGTGTTTATTGGAATAACCAGCGAAAATATAACTTGAAAGTAACATACCTCCACTTGTTGTAGACGCCATAGTAGAAAAAAATTTTTTAGGTCCAAAACGTTTGAGTGAGACGAACGATGACAAGCTTTCCATTTTATTCCCACTCGACAGGTGTTTGACAGGTGTTTGCACATGACACACAGTTTACAGGACACATTCATTTATCCTCACTCGCTCTTTGATTGTTTTGAAGTAATGTGAATAATTCCAGCTGTTAAAATGTAGGCTATGTATTCTTCCATTTTGCTAACCAGGTTAACTTGTGTTCTAAAACAGAAAAGGTGAAAATTTAATGTAAATTTAACAAATGTTCTCATTATAAAATGTAACTAGTAACAAATTTTTACTCTTGACTAATGTTATCCCCAACACTGCTCACCAGTTTCTCGCCTTTCATAGCTTAAGATGTGATCTCGCATGAGAAAATCGAGGACAGTAGCATGCCGTACTGCAGTTGCTGTTGTCTCCTTCTTGCTAAATTAGAGGCTCGGCTTCAGACGCAGTTGCCAGAAAAGGAAAATCCCAGTGTAGCTAACGATAAGAACGCGTCTGAGCCACCAGGCAGTGTTGATAGTAGTAGCTATCCTAACTCCCCCACACTGTCCTTGCAGCCGGACAATTTTCTCATGGTTGCTGGCAAAGGGCGCCGTCAGCCTGCTCGGCTGGTGTCGAATTCTAAACCATCAACAGACACTTTCAACCGGTTTTCCCCACTTGACTCCGACTCAGGGCCTGAGTCGTCTCTCTTGGGGATTGAGCGGCAGACGCGTCTAAGCAGGACAGATGACAAAATGAAAAGTTTAGTAATCGGTGACTCCATTACCCATAATATTAGACTGAAGAATCAGCCAGCTATTATACAGTGTTTACCTGGGGCCAGGGCTACCGACGTAGAGGCTAATCTGAGATTGGTGCAAGCGAAATCAAAAACGGGCAAGGCTAGAGAGTACAGAGATATTGTTATTCACGTTGGCACCAACGACATTAGGATAAAACAGTCAGAGGATACTAAGCAGAACATAGCTTCAGCATGTAAATTAGCTAGAAAGATGTGTCGGCATCGAGTAATTGTCTCTGGTCCACTCCCAGTCAGGGGTAGTGACGAGATCTACAGCAGACTCTCACAACTCAATCGCTGGCTGAAGACGGTGTTCTGCCCGTTACAGGAGATAGGATTTGTAGATAACTGGCCCTCTTTTTGGGACTCGCCCAGAAAAAGAGTCAGGCCTAACCTGCTGAAGAGTGACAGACTCCATCCTAGCTGGAGTGGTGCTCTTCTTTTATCTAGCAACATTGACAGGAGTCTAACTCCTATAGCCTCACCATGAAATAGGATGCAGGTTAGGCTGCAGGCTATTAGCCAGTCTGCCATCTTAGAGGAGTCCACCACTAGCATAGCCAGTGAAGTGAGCTCAGTTTTTCTAATTGAAACTGTGACTGTACCTCGATCCAGGTTGTGTAAGGATAAACGAGGTGGTGTTCACCATAGTTAATCTCACTATAATAAAGCCCTCCACCACTTCTGTGATTTATAAAAAAGATTTCAATTACAAAAAAGATACTAACATAATAATGGGACTACTAAATGTACGATCCCTTACATCAAAGGCAATTATAGTCAATTAATTAATTACAGATCGTAAACTTGATTTGATTGGCCTGTGTGAAACCTGGCTTAAGCCTGATGAATTTATTGCCCTTAATGAGGCCTCTCCTCCTGGCTTCATTGGTAACCATATCCCCCACGAATCTCGCAAAGGCGGTGGTGTGGCCTTGATTTATGACACTGATCTTAAACTTACACCCAAAATAATGACTGGGTTTGTGTCTTTTGAGGTTTTAGTCATGAAATCTGTGCGGCTTAATCAATCTGTTTTTATAGCAACAATCTACAGGCCACCTGGGCCATACACAGTGTTTCTTAACGAATTCCCTGAATTTTTTCTGACCTAGTAGTGATGGCAGATAATATTATAATCTGTGGTGATTTTAATATTCATATGGAGAACTTGAATGACCCTCTCCAAAAAGCTTTTATAGCAATAATTGATTCAGTGGGGTTTGTCCAACATGTCTCAGGACCTACACACTGCCATAATCACACGTTGGACCTTGTATTGTCTCATGGCATAGATGTTGTAGATCTCAGTGTTTATCCACTTAACCCTGGAATTTCAGACCACCATTTGATTACTTTTACTGTTACATCAGTAACTCCAATTGTAACCCAACCAGGGACTTTTAAGAGCCGTAATATAAATTCTCTAACAACCCAAATGTTCCTGGATGCCCTTCCTGACTCATTCTACCATACCAATGATGTCACAGTTGACACATCTGTGAATGAGCTGAAGATTTACACCTAACCCTGTGTAACACACTGAATGCAGTTGCACCGCTAAAAACTAAACATATCCATAACAAGAAACTTGCACCCTGGTATACAGAAAACACCAGAACCCTAAAGCAAGCCTCCAGAAGATTGGAGCGGAAATAGCGTTCTACCAAGTTGGAAGTATTTCGACTAGCTTTGAATGACAGTACTCTGCATTACCGTAATGCACTTACTTCTGCCCGATCAGCATATTTCTCCAACCTGATTGAGGAGAACATAAATAACCCAAAATTTATTTTTGATACAGTTGCAAAGTTAACTAAAAAGCAGAATTCCACAAATGAAATAGGACTACATTTTGACAGTAATGAATTCATGAGCTTTTTTGATAAAAAGATCATTACTATTAGAAAACAAATCACAGAATCCTCCCTTAAGAAGCATATATCCCCTAAACTCACATGTCCTGATAAAATAATAAATTGCTCTCTAGTATCTGGGTGTGTACCAAACTCCCTAAAATTGGCTGTAGTGAAGCCACTCTTAAAAAAGCCTTGACCCAGAAAGACTAAACAACTACCGGCCTATTTCAAATCTACCATTTCTCTCAAAAATATTAGAAAAAGTGGTCGCCCAACAACTCAGTGAATTCTAAAAGACTAATAACACTTACGAAAAGCTCCAGTCTGGGTTTAGACCCCATCATAGTACTGAGACTGCACTTGTAAAGGTGATAAATGACCTTCAAGTTTCATCCGACCAGAGCTGTGCCTCTGTTCTTGTGCTTCTGGACCTGAGTGCTGCCTTCGATACCATTGACCACAACATTCTTCTAGACAAATTGGAAACCTATCGGGCTACGTGGACATGTTTTGGCATGGTTCCGATTCTATCTATCGGAAAGATATCAGTCTGTGGATAGTCTGTCCTCCAAACAATCAAAGGTATGCTTTGGTGTTCCAAAAGGTTCTGTTTTGGGACAGCTACTGTTCTCGCTATACATGTTGCCTCTTGGTGATGTAATCCGGAAACACAATGTCAACTTTCACAGCTATGCTGATGACACACAGCTGTACATTTCAGTAAAAAAAGGAGAAACCCCAAAACTGCACACCCTTGAAGCCTGTGTTTTGGATATAAAGAGTTGGATGACAGAAAATAACTTACTTTTAAACTCTGAAAAAAGAGAAATGCTTATTTTAGGTCCCAAGAAACAAAGAGACCTGCTGTCAAATCTGGCAATAAACGTAGATGGTTGTACAGTCATATCAGGAAAAACTGTAAAAGACCTTGGTGTT
>JACXGM010016023.1:0-20840 GCA_016801145.1 Umbra pygmaea
ACCTGATTCCTCGTCATGATTACTTTTGAAATCAAAACGGAAACTTGCAGGTAACTGAGTATTTCCCTTGGGTGATAAAATGTTTAATTGCTGCCACAGTGAAAATAATTTAATTGCTTTAAAAAAACGTATACGCAACTAAACCTGCATTTTTAATCGATAACAATTGAACGTGATCGACGAAATTCTTAATGATCAATTGTCGATCGTCGATTAATCATGCCCATCCCTAGATCTGACTAAAGGCTTTCATGTTGGATGAGAAGCTCGGCGACATGTGGTTGAACCATGTAAGCACCCTTCACCATCTCACACCTGTCCAAGGAGTTGCAGAGCTGCCGACAAGGCAGGGTTAGTGGGAAATTGCCAGACCAATTGGGAGGGGAGAAAATTTGGGAGAAATCGCGAAATGTAAAAGTAATTCTCTGGACTGTATTTTTACCAGACACGGGTACAGCAGGGCAACAAGGCTTTGGTTCTACACTAATGACCTAACTGTGTGTGTGCTCCTGCATTTGTTGAAGGTTTATTGAAGCAGGCTCCGGCAAGTCGTCGTTTAAGTGTAGGAATATAGACAAAAGACAACTGCCCTGCGTGGTTCAGGGCAGAATATGTCAGAAGTATCCAGTGAGTCTTTGTAGCATACGTACATGGTTCACAGTTCAATGTGAATTGTTTATTTGTGCAGCTAGAATTTCTATCTTTCATTGCCCAAATATTTGTCACTGTTCACCTACATTTGGTTTGTATGCTCCTTTTTATAAGAAGCCCTGTACGGTCACCTTAGCACAAAGAGGGATCTATCTCCTCGTCCAGCGCCCGCACGCACGCAATAAGCTGTGAACAGCACGCACTGTATCCTGACAAATGATCCTTCAGAAAAAATATTGATCAATGAACATGAACAGCGCCTCTTGGCCTCTCTTTCAGTACATCAAATTAGAAATTATATGTGCTATTTTATTTGCTACATCTTCCCTGCCTCTGATATTCGTTCAAGGCACAGCGATGCTGATCTCCTTTTGTTTGATGGACCTCAGTCTAACATCGACTCCACAATGTTGGAGTGCTGTTTTATGTGAAGGGGTGGAAGTATTTGTTTAATTTAAGGTGGAGTTAGGTGTCCTCTGACTCATCTAGTAGCTTGAGTGGGTGGATAGGTTTGATTTGTGTTGGCCTGCTGCGTGCGTGCGTAGGTATGTCTGTCTGTTCTCCACAGTGTGACCTTCTTCTGAACGTTATCTCTTAAAATTCAGGCTAGTTTTTTCCCCCAGCCTCAAAACCACAACGCACCACACAACTACCAACAAGTCACATGGTGATAGTGACCAGTCTCTTATCTCAAGACACAGGATGATTTGGCCAAATTAAATGTTATTTACATCTTAGTGTGTTTTAGTGTTAAGACTGTTTCTGAGTGGGTGTCTTTTTTCGTTTACAAACTGACTCAGACTCTCAATACACTGCGCACCTGTCTTAATTTCCCAATGCACCCTGGTTTCTCAGTTAAGGCTGCTCAATGGCCTGTTATTGTTGTCTGGGAAGGGTTTCTTGGTTGAAGGGAAATATTCCCAGACTGTGTGTCTCAGTGCCAGCTTGCCTGACTGACTGGGTTATATAAACCTCTGTAAAGCATGAGATTAGGATCTGCCAGAAGCTCAGCAGTTCTGGCAAACTTTGTCGGCACTACAGGAGGCAAATGAAAATAAATGTATTCATCAGCACTTCGTTGTCAAGTCTCTTAATTGAGATGGAGAGACTTGGGACAGACACAATGACTTGAGAAGTGGCGGTGGTAAAGAAGACCGCTACATCTTCATAAGTGCTCCCTCCTGACAAGCCTGTTGCTATGGCAGACATTAACACCATGAGTGTGATTTTTAAAGGAACACTCCTCACCTCAAACACTCAAATCATTGTGCCGGTATGTTTCCAATACGACAGTCACTAAAAACACCTTTTCAAATTATTTTTCTGTAATTCCCAACTCGGCCTCCATATGTTTCTAAATTTTACTCCAGTGACAGTTTTTACATCATTGGAGTAATTTTTTTAAACTACCACTAGATTCAGTGGAGGTGTTCGGTTGACTTCCTGATCTTTATTCGCCCTCTCCCTGAATTGAGTTGATTGGATAACAACATTTTGTAGTTGTTATCCAAGAGAATACTATGTATAGCGATGTATTCAGCAAGCTGGGACCGAGACGCAGGCTAGCAAAACCAACCTCCTGAGACCGATTCTGCCTTTACACCGCTCACTGCCCACGTTTTGCTTCACCGCATACAGCCCTCGACCCTGGTGCTCCATCGCTCATCTACTCTGCCATTGTTCTGTCACATCTCAAATATGTATTTCGTCTAAATAATCTTAATTATATTTTTCACCTCTACCCAGTGAGACCATCACCTCCCTTAGCCACCTGGTCCACCACCTCATTCCCTCTCACACCTGAATGAGCTAGGACCTGGCAGAACCGAACCACGACACACAACCTCTTTAGTCTCCACAACACCATCAACTCCTCCACCATCAGGTCCTTCCTATCTCACCTACCCGACCTCAAACTACTCAGCAAAGAGACACGAATCAGAACAAATCACCACCCTCACAGGTGTCCCCTCTTTGATCCACTGCAACGCAAAGCATCACCGCCACCATTTCCACAGAGTTTACTTACAGTCTATCTGACAACCTCCTGGCTATTCGAACCCCACGTGTAGCCCCACACATGTACAACCGCTCACTGGGTCCTTAGACCCATCTGTAAACACATGTAAAAATCCATAATCAGGGTTTTCCCCAGAAAATGGGTTAGTTAAGGAGGCATTCTTCCCCCGGGGGGGGGGTCTTGGGCGCAGAGCATCATAGTCAAAATGTGCAAAGGTATTAAGATTGACCGCTTATGGATGCTGGTGACTGAGCGCACTGACATTAATACACCACCAGATGGCGCTGTTCGGACTAGGGGTGGAATGGTTCGGTTAATACCTCGGTTCAGATGGTTCGGTACCAGTTCAGTGCAATGGAGGGAAAAGCAAAACAAAAATGCAGAACACAATTTTTTTGTTGTGCATGTCTCAGGCTGTAACCTAGTGTCATAGTCTCTTCCCTGAGCTAGCACATCTGGGTGATGTCGTCGGATATCTGTTAGCATGTTACAGTAGATTTCCACTCACATACCCAACAACTGCTGAGCAACGCCAACACACAGACCTCGTCATATGCACCACTCTCGCCTGTACTAATGTAACTGACTGGGAAACTGAAGTTCACCCAAACTTGCAATCTTAAAGAGGACGGCGGGTCCTCTAACTAGTATGGGTCGCCACCACTCACCATACTCGTCTTTAGTCCTGCTATCTTTGACCATCGACCTGACAAAAAATGCATAGCCAGAGCTCGGCTACTTAGCTTCAGAGCTAAGGCCGGGATACAGATTAGGTGCCCCTAAAGAACCGGCGTATCTAACAGTAGTTCTGCATCACATGAATTTATTTGCATTGAAGTTTTATTTATTATATACCGTGTATTCTCCATGTAAAATCATGCACTGAACTGTGACACACGTACCGTTTCGGTTCAATACGACGAGTACACCCATAGGAGGAACTATTCCTAATTTTGGTTCAATACGAATTAATGTACCGTTCCACCCCTAGTTCGGATGCATCACATGTCATATTAACTAGCTGTTTCGGATGCAACACACATCATATTTACTATTTTTGGACTGCGTAGTAAAGGCGGCAGACGTCTGTTGTCTAGGCGGCCGCCTAGCCTGCAAAGTGGTGTGGGAAACCCTGCATAATACTGCCTAGCCAGGAACCCCTCCACCATTTGACCCACCGTGTCCAGCGGAACTGTAAACCATATAACTATAATCCACCGCTGTTCTCCTCAAAGCCCTGTACAAATCTAGAAGAGAACTTCTGTCCGCACACCATGCCCGACCGGAGACCAACCACAACACATTTACCATCTTACACTTAGTTTCCAGCCTGTTGACATGCTCCTTCCATGTACACCACTCATTAAACCACAACCCCAAATAAATAAACACAATTTCCCCCATAACCTAAGGCAGGGCTACCTAACGCTGTTCCTGAAGATCTATCATCCTGTAGGGTTTCTTTTCAACCCTAATTAGCACACCTGATTTAAATAATTAGCTAAATGAAAGCTATAGAAGTTTCCCCACAACTGAAGCACATATAACAGCACTTGACCACTGACAATTTAAACCCCCAGTCCATTGACCACTTCTCCACACTTTACCTTTCAACTCTTCTTCTGTCTTCTTCCTGCTCCTTCTGTTTTGACCATTCCTCATGGCTCAACACCTTACTGAAACACTGATGATTTTCATTGTATTTGTCACTTCTGTCTGTCACCTGTGTATAAATCCTCAGGTTTTATTGCAGCATATATGCAGTGCTGAAAGTTTACATTTTCTAAAACAGGAAGACTCGGTAAACATCAAGAATCATGCGATAACCTATCCTTTGAAGAATCAAATGTCCTATGACAAATCATCTGTTTGAGTCTACACTCATCTGCAGTTTTGGTTTGTGTGGTTGAAAAACTCCCATTTCTAAGACTTCAATGTTCAACCTGCAAATTTGCGACAAGCAACTTTTCATATTCACTCAATTAACATTTAGTATATTAATTGAATACTGAATGTATACAGCTCTGGAAATAACAAAGAGACCACTGCAAATGTTTCTCAAATTGACCTCTACTGAAAACCTCTAGATTGTGATGAAGAGGGAGATGGATGGTCAAAAGTCATCAAACAAAGCTGAGCTGCTTGAATTTTTGCAGCAAGAGTGGCATGAATTCACCCAACATCAATGTGAAAGACTGGTGGAGAGCATGCCAAGATACATGAGGGCCTATTATTATAATAATAATTATTGTTATTATTATTATTCCACCAAATATGGATTTCTGAACTGTCCTAAGTTAACACATTTGTACTGGGTTGTTTAAAAAAGTTAATATAAACTTATTTTCTTAGCATTATTCATGGTCTGACAAGGCTGCATCTGTTTTGTTATTTTGACCAGTTGTCATTTTCTGCAAATAAATGCTCTGAGTGACCATATTTTTGTATTTAGAATTTTAGTGAAATGTTGTACGTAGTTTTTGGAATAACATAAACGATTTCATGACCATAGAAAGGTCATGACCGAAAGTGGCCAAAATGGGTTTTCACAGGAACGTGGCTGACATCTCCCTTAGGGATAGGGTGAGACGTTCAGTCATCCGAGAAGAACTCTGAGTAGAGCCGTCGCTCTTTTGCGTAGAAAGGAGCCAGTTGAGATGGTTCTCGACTCGCCCTAGGGAGGCGTCCAGGCACGTTTAGCTGGGAGGAGGCCTCAGAAGACCCAGGACAAGTTGGAGAGATTATGTTGCCACACTGGCCTAGGAATGACTCTGGATCCCCCAGTCAGAGCTTGTTAATGTGGCCATGGAAAGGGAAGTTTGGGGTCCCCTGCTAGAGCTGCTGCCCCTGCGACCCAAACCCGGATAAGCGGTTGAAGATGAGACCCTGAAACGATTTTGTTTTACCCAAAAACCTACCTATCAATAGTAAAACCTGATGATTATGCTTTTTTCCATAGCTGTATCCTCCCGATTTCTTCTCAGAACCCATCGAATGAGAAGTCCATCCAATTGGATGAGGTCCCCCGACTCTCAAAATCTCATCCAAGGTTTTTTAAGGAGAACAATGAGAGAAGAGGAGAATGTAATTTAACTCACGGTTCAAGCAGACAGTAATCAATTTTAAGTTTTCTGTTGGTCACTTGTCGTCCCCTCTCATCTCAAACACTCCAGGCAGTCAATGGCCTTTCATCCCCAGTGTGTGTCACGCAGCCTGATCATGTTGCCCCTGTCTGTTCATTCAGATGGGTGGGGGTAATTTAGTGCATGTGTGACATATTTAGAATGATTTTTGTGCTCATGTGCAAAAAGAAGCATACAGTTTTGTCCCCTATTGCACCTAGCATGACTTGTGAATGTGAGGAACTGCTAATGAACATGACACACAATTCATAACAGTTTTCGGTGTTTGACAGGAAAATTATGTAATCTTGTGTAAATTCATGCCCTGCGTTTCAGTAGATGCAATTTGGTGCGATTAAATGTAACTAAACATAATGCTGGATTTGTAGGGCATAGATTTAAAAGTAATCAAAAGCGTATGCCAAAAGCTTTTAAAGCTGTTCTTTTAATTGGCCAAGCTCAGCCTAATTAACCTCTTGTGGGAATTAGTCAATGTGTATAGGGCTGGATTTAAACGTTTCTTAGAAAACACATTTTAAAATGCAGTTTCATACCTTAAAGGCATTTGGAATGGCACGATTTGAAGGTTTTGGGAACATCTAAACCTAAGATGGGAACAGCACAGAATCACTGACTGAATCTAAACATTACCCTTACCTCAGTTTATTTTACATGAACTCTATTGTTCATTGAATTTGTCAATTTAAAAAATCTGAAACGTCTCTGTATATATTTAGTAACATTAGTAGCTCTCAAAACTTAGAAAAATGTTTGGACTATGTGATGCATTGTGATGATAAACTCAGTGTATTGTGACAGGAGTAATGGAGATGCACAGGTGGATAATTTTGACTCACCCCTTAATGAACGCTCCTTGATGATAGTCACAATCGTTAGATGATTTAACCTATCGACTGTCAGACAAATAAATTTTTCTGAAGCAATAGGTAGTTTTGCTGTCTCTACACTTAGAATTGAGTGCTATCTCTCTACCTTTGCAACCACTTATTGATATGGGCAAACTCCAACCAATGTTATTTTTATTGGTCTGCGGTCTTTTCGAGCTATCTGTACTTCAAGCTACATAGGCACTATACATCAATTTGTTGTATCAAGAGTCAACATTTTTTTTTTTATTAGCTGTGTGAAAATACATAAACCTCCTTATACTCTTGTGTAATATCAGACACAAAATGAGTGGTGAGCATATTAGTCAATGGAATATGAGTGGTGGTGGGCAGAGGTGGGAATTTACTTGAGTAAAAGTACTTTTCTGAGTTCACAAGTTTTGGGAAGTCCCTACTTAGACCCAAATGATCAGGTAAAGGGAGTTAATATCTTACCCAAGGCAATGATAAATATTTTCTTTACTCTTTCTCTTTGTTTCATAGGTCACTGTTAAGATATGGGGTCCTATTTATACGATCTAAGCGCACGGCGTGAAGCGCATGGCGCAAGTGCGCTTTGGGCAAGTGCGCTTTGGGCGTGTCCAAATCCACTTTTTTCCACCGTCAAAACTAACAAAAGGGTCCATGCGCCAGGCGCATGGTCTAAAAGGGTTGTATTAAGTTTCTTCATTAATGCATGGGTGTGTTTTGGATGTAACATGCAATAAAACAGAGATTCATTTCCCATTCCCATTGTACCGTTCACGCATTACTATTATGATGGCGGATTTGCACCATAATATTTTTATCTGTGATCTTTTGCATGTTTGTGTGCTGCAGGGCTTCCCTGTGTGTGTGTAACGGGCATAGTGTGCACGTGCTGTGCATACGCCTAGGTGCATTTGAATAATTTGCTGTTAAAATAACAATGACATGCTGCGTTATTTACTGTAGACCAGGTTTTTGTTTTTCAATGGTGCGATCACGTTCCGATGCCTCAAGATAGCAATACACTCAGAATGATCCTGAACACACCTCCCTGTTAGACCAGCAATCCCATGGGCGCAAATATGGGCGCAGGTGCATTTGCTATTTAAACAACGCGGCCGCTGGACGGGATATTGACAACTGCGCCAGTCTTAAACTAGCAAAGACACTTGCGTTCGGGCTTTGCACTGCGTTGCGCCGGGCGCAAGATAGGGCCCATGAACTCCCTTTACCTGATCATTTTGGTCTTAATTAGGGACTTCCCAAAACGTGTGAACTCAGAGTAACACAATGTACTGTAGATATAATACTCAAACTGTAAATATGTACATCAACTGTAAACCCAAGAATATCCACCACCAGAGGTGGGACTTTACTTGGATTTACAGTTGATGTACTGTAAGTATTTACAGTTTAAGTGTTATATCTACATGCAGAAGGGTGAAAAGGTTCAGATTAGTGTATTGGAGCGATTTATTGAACAGTTTGAAGGCGACTTGGTAACATTAACACAATTTTTGATATTTCTTTGGGACAGATAGCTGGTTGAGTGCCACACCACAGGACATAAATGTTCTGCTGGAAGGATTTTTATCACTTTCCTTTTGAAATAGTGGCTGACCAGTGTGAATGGGGTCTGTGCTCATCTTTCCTGCATGCTCTGTTGCCCTGGAGTCATGTAGCCTATGACCGCTTCTCCAGAACTTATAATGTCCGTGCATGTATCCCTTCAGTGGGAATGTCTAAATATAATGGAGATGAAGATTGACGAGAAAAGCCTGACGAGGATTGACACGTGGAGATTTTGGAATCAACTTGCTATAGGGACAGGCTACGCTCTGTGGTGATTGGCTCGTGATTTGCATCTCTTAAGTGGTTTACTATTTGAGAAACGCTGTGATTTCAGGGGGAACTCACTCCCAAAAAACTGTCAACACGCTCCAGCTTTGATGCACCAAGACTCCCATGGGTGATTCTGATTGGCTGAACTGCCCTTAGACCGAGCAGGAGGGGTGGAGTAAGGGGGATGAATGACCTGAAGGGATGAAATCTGGTCCAATCTGAAAAGGTCTCAGCACAACAAGTTGATGGGATCATGGAAGACGTTTTTGAACTGTGGGAAAGGGCTTTACTTTGGGTAGAGGGCCTCTGGGAACGTTAAATGTGTAACCAGGGTTTGGGTAAAATTTTTATTTGGGAACGTTAAATGTGTAACCTGGGTTTGGGTTAAATTTTTATTTGGGAACGTTAAATGTGTAACCTGGGTTTGGGTTAAATTTTTATTTGGGAACGTTAAATGTGTAACCTGGGTTTGGGTTAAATTTTTATTTGGGAACGTTAAATGTGTAACCTGGGTTTGGGTTAAATGTTTATTCTCAGTAGGAGCTGAAGACCGTGCTGCACAATTCCCTGAAATAACGAACATTCTCCCAGGTCTGTTGCTGATTATTGTGAAGAGATTGTTTTAATTGGGTCCGTCCTCTTTCGAAACGATATTGCTTCCTACTGACACAAGTGCAGATTCATGTGTGTCGACGGTAAATCTGGGGAGAGCAGTGGACCTGGCTTAGATTTAAGAGTCTCTGGTGTTTGGTTGGCTTTTGACCTCTTGGCTCAAACGGCAAAGCTCAACGCAGTGTTTTCAATTTGGCAGTTTTAGTGATGGGGGAGAAGTTCATTCCTTTTTTATGTTGTTCCTTTAATCGCTAAACTGTTTATATTGCAATGGGATGATTCGTGTTCTTATAGCCTAACCAAACTAGATGATGATATGGCATTTAGTCAAAACTCCCCAAATAATGGCAACGGACGTGCTGATTACTCTCTACGGAAAAGTCAGGAAAAGGTTCTACAGCATTTTCTCTAAACTGTGTATTCCTGTGACTCAGTTTTTTACTTACTTTTGTTCTTGTCCAATTCACGATTATGGCCTTGCCTCATTTCAACCCGCAAAACAGGTTCTCGATGCAGGACTCACCAAGACATTCTTTGCCTGCAGTTCATACATGCCTGAAGAAGAGTGTTTTCTCAACAATTAGGAAAACATTCTTTAAATTACAGTCACATGGTTCTGTACATTTTGCTTTAAATTTGTTCTGCACTGAATCCTCTTTCTCACTAATTTTGGTGTATTACTCTGTTATGTTGACTTTCTTTGAAAATCAGGACATATATCAGGACATATTTATTAAAAGTTTCCGCTCATTAATTTTGGGCAAGCATCTCCAACCGTGGTCCCAGAGATGTTCTGACCATCCTGTAGGTTCACTCCAACCACTCATAATGTAGCCTCATACTTATCAAAGGCTAATTATTAGAATCGGGTAGGGCTGGGCAATATATCGACATTATATCGATATCGTGATATTAGACTGATTATTGTCTTAGATTTTGGATATTGTAATATCGTGATATGACAAGTGTTACTTTTCCTGGTTTTAAAGGCTGGATTACAGGTGATGTAATTTTCTGAACTTTCCAGACTGTTCTAGCTTTTCTATTATTTGCCTTTACCCCACGTAGTTATTAAATACACATCAATGATTATTATTATTTTTTTTAATCTCAATGTGTAAATATTTCTTTATAAGCACCAATTATCAACCATACAATATTTTTCCATATCGACCAGCTCTAGAATCAGGTGTGCTGAATTAGGAATGGAGTGAAACCAATCAGGACATTAGCTCTCCAGGACCAGGGTTGGAGATGCCTGGTTCAGAGTAAATTTATTTATTTTAAATGATCTGTGAACATGCCTTTTATATTAGGACTATTGTTGTTGTGGGACAGACAATTTACCAGTGAATTTCTAATAGTGTAATTGTTTGGCTTTTATGTTAAGATAGTGCATACAGGCTATTGATTTATTTGCATCATTATCTTTTGATGTTATAATAGTTTTCTGCCAAGAACAACACTCAATTCTGCTTTTTAACCCATATCTGATACTAATACATTCTGAACAGGAAAAAAAAAATATTGGATATGTCAATGCACTTATCAAACAAACCACATTCATATTTGGTACTAAATCGTATTCATATTTGATAACGAAGAAAAAAAATTTTTAAAATCAAAACCCACAATGTAATTTAATTTGTTATATAGTTGTTTTTCGCTGCTTAACATTTATAAATGGTCATTTTCATGTTGAGAAGCTATGCTGTTTCAGCTGGTAGGCTAGCGAGCGACCTAGATAGCTAACATGAACCTAACATCCTAGATAGCTAACATCAAGTAATTAGCTGTAATGCAGTGGGTTGTTGACGATGACATGAACATAATATTACAGTTGGTAATTAAATGTGAAATTTATACAAAAAATGTAATGAATGCTAATTTTGCTGGGTGGCAAAAGGAAAATGTACAATCTTTTCCCTGTTTAATCTGGCCCACGCAGTGCCATGCCATTTTCTTTTTTTAACGAATCAAGTCCTCGCCGTCTGACTGAAGACTCATCTGCTTTGGTCACATGTTAAGTTTGAACAGTCAGTATTCCAAATCACATTTAAAAAAATAAAACTGATTTTAGAATTAAGGCCTGCAGTGTGAACAATGCTTTAGATTCTGTCACCTTGGAAATTACTTGGACTGTCCATGGGCAGCGTCCAGGCTTTCTGGTGTGGTGTTTGTTTCTTCTGCATGCACTCCTCACTGTTTCATGTGGTGGCCTGTACTTGTTCGCAGCTACACAACCTAACTTCTGAATATATAGAAAAGGGCTTACAGCTTCGAGCTTACTCCTCATAGTCTGTCATGTCTTGCGTTCCTCTTGAGAAAGGGTACAGTGACCCTGAGGAATTCATTGGTCTAGAGAAATGTTGCTATATTTTTTGTGTAAAAGCTTTCAGAGCATCTAGTCATTAGACATTGTCCTCCAGTATTATTAGCTTCCTTGGTAAAGTTGTGCAAATAACAGTTCCTAATCAAGAAATGCATATTTTTTTCTCAATTGGCACCCTGTTTTAGATGGCCATTACCCGATGACTCGATTGGCCATTTTTATTTCCCAATATTTAATATGCACATAAAGTGGGAAGAAAAATAGACGAGTGCATGAAAGTGGAAGAGTTAAACAGGTAAGTTTAGCATGATATACACTTGTTAAAAGCATCTGCAGTGAAATGGGCAATAAAAATACCCTGCCCCTTTTAGCAGCTTGCTACTGAGATAATGACATCACCTAATAGGCTGCTCTAGAGTAAATCAGATTCTCTCATTGTTAAATATTAAACGAGGGCTTATATATTTTATAAGTATATATTTTCATACTAAACATTGGATATTTTATTTTCGTTGTTATTGTTCTTATTGTTAACACTCAACCACTGGATCCTTTAATTTACCAAATGTCTGTCTTATGTTGTGCCGGAGTTGTTGTAGTGGTCTAAGCTCCCGATTACAGAACAAACATGGAAGGGGGGCTTCTGCTTCCTCATGTCAAATAAAAATGTATAATCAGTAACCCCAAAAAAAATCTTTAAAAAAGTTTTGTCTTATGTTACTGTCATTACTAAGATAAAGTTTGGATTCATAAAATGCAGTTCACCATGTTGTGATATTTAACCATTATAGTTTTCTCCATAACCTAAGCAAAATAAATTTGTAATCTAATTAACACTATTACTAGCAAAGGGTTAAAAATCCTCCAGGGGAAAAAAATGTATGGATTTTTTAAACTTGTCTACTTCCTGAACCACAATCTCTAATGTCTATTTTCAACTGAGCACTTTTAAAGTGTGCTGTGCTACTCTGTGCTGGTACGAATAGACCGAGGCAGGACACGGATGTGTTTCCAAAGCGCTACTTTACAACGTTTATAGAGAGAGGAAAATAAGTGTATGCCTCAACAATTTACCGAAAATATAAATAAAACAATAGAACAACAATATCAGGCAAGTTGTTAATATGATTCAAACGCTTGTTTGCATAGAGAAGTATTTCAGTTTAAAAGGAGCACTGTGTAGGATTTCGCTGTTGAACGGTAGTCTACTTCCTCTTTCAGAGACCCGCTTATAATGCTATAAAAAATATTTCTTGATATTTACAGAATGTGAAAATGTGAAAGAGATTGTTTCCCTTAACTGAGTAGTGTTGCACACAAAAGCACTGCCATAATAATTAGCAAGACTGATCCATGTTTGCTGCATTGTAATTTCTGTTCAAATGGGAAAATAAGAAATAAAATTAATATCATTATACTCTATGCTATTTTTTATTAATATAATTATAGCTGCATATAAGGGAAATGTATTTGAATCCTCAAAGAAATGTATCAATGCAGGCATACAAACATTGCCTGTTGAATTTCCTAAGTTTGTAACCCCACCCGCCGGCCTGCATTGGCCTGTTTGAATATATTATGGAGATATGTGGAAACACAATCCAATCTGTGATATGTGTGGTATAGCAGAATGTGGTCCTCTAATGGAAAATGGGCAAAAATAACCTTTGTGTAAGATGCACAAACAGTGCCTTTTTGTTTCTGAATTGTAGTTTTCAGAATTATGGAACCTCATAAGCAGTAAATTTAGTCTGGTTATTAAACTGTCTCTAGTTTTCATGAAGCACTAGATTTGACTACTCAGCACATGGTGAATTCTCAAGTACTTGTAAGAGTGTGCAAAGTATTTAGTGCCACCACCTCAAGTTACAACAACTGGCAATTTCACGGGAGCATTGTAGAATGTTGTATTTATTATTATTATTATATGCATTATTATTATTATATTAATACTGTAACGTTCTTGGTCACTATGGTTGCAAAAACAAGGCTATTCTTCTATCCTAGATTTGTTCTGATTTGACACTTACTGTTGCATTCGAAGAGGGTGGATGTCTTGCTAAACAATCCAAATTGTATCAGTAATCAGTATGGAACATGTGGACATTGGCTAATATGCTAACAGCTCTGAGTGTTCCCATGGGCTATATAACAAATTCTTCAGTATCTTCATTTCAAAAGTTCAGGGTAACTGTTATAATTGCTGCGATAAATCCCTTGTTTTTTTCATAATTTTTTGGGGGGGTATTCATTTTTAAGGGGGTAAGTTATCAAATTTAAATGGGTCTTACTATTAAATAATTTCTTAGAAATTCCCTTTTGCATTTCTTCCTTGAAGAGCATACAGATTCATGCATATCTGCATTGTGAAGAAACCTTAAAGTTATTTTTGTATTAAAGTGCAGAACGACACTTTCTCCGTCATCATTGTGAAGTTATAATTCATGCTTCTGGTGAAAGCGTATGCAATTTGTTCACAGCACAGTATAGACTTAGATTTGCATTATCCCTGAATTCTAATGAATAAAAATGACTTTTATTTTGCTGTTTTCTTTTCATTTAGTTTACTGTGGGTCATGCCAGTATAACTTGCCAGAGGATCTTGAATATCATAACATCCGCATTCCCCATAATTCAGAGAATAAAAGCACTAAAATGTGGCCTTTGGAAACGGGGTTACAATAATATGTTGCATTGGTCTTAAATGTCAAGACGAGCAGTGTGGGTGGAAATGCCGGTGAGCCGTTGTGTCTTTATAAACTGTGTATGTCCAGTCCAGTTGTTACTAGCCCACCACCATCATGTTTCTTCTTTAAGAAGAGTAGGTTGTTGCCATCTCCACGACAACACCATTCTGAAATTGACAGTTGAAGTACCATAGTCCATAACACTCCATTTAGTCAGCAATGTTATATCTTGCCACAGACTGGCAATTCATCAATAACAGCGCTGCAATATAGTCATTAACATTGTGTAATAGCTCACAACTGCTTACAAGAAAACATGTCAAAGGTGAGTTATTACACATGCACATAAGCTATACGTTTAAATGATAGAAAACCTATGGAACGTTAATTTGCCTTCAGTTTACATTGGCACGTACCAACAGATGTGCAGAGCAAGAAATTTAGGCTGAAATAAAAAGGATTTGTACAAACTGCAAATTCACCTTCCCCTTCTCAGTCTCCACTATCCAAAGCAAGAAATTAAAGGAACTAGCAATTATTTCTTTTTCCTCTGCCGTAATAACAATCTCAACTTTTAAATGAAGCCCATATTCTAAAATAATATTAACTAAAGTAAAAGTACAACCTATCCCTGTAAAATGTTGCACAACCCTATACCAAATTCCATCCATCATTGCATCTGCAGCCTTATCATGAGCAAATTTGAGAAGTAATGCAATGTAACCACTGCACTAAATTAAATGTACTGTAACATTAAAAAGACACTTGATCATGCAAAAGAAATTGTATGTTATTAAGGAGGAGAGAAGCACCTTTCAAACTAAATTCTATATAGAGTTCTAGGCCAAAAACTGTCTGATTCAGATACATGAAAGATATGAGAAGTAAATTGTGGTAACAAAGCCTATATACACACAACATTATGACCACTTGCCTAATATTGTGTAGGTCCCCCTTTTGCCACCAAAACAGCAGCCCCATACGCAAAGAACTGATGCGCTGTGTTCAGACACCTTTCTATCAGAACCAGAATTAACTTTTTTAGCAATTTGAACTACAGTAGCTCTTCTGTTGTATCGGACCACACGGGCCAGCCTTCGCTCCCCACATGCGTCAAATAAGCCAGTTGCCGGTTCACCACTTTTCTTTCCTTGGACCACTTTTGATACCAACTGACGACTGAAGACCGGGAACACACCAGAAGAGCTGCAGTTTTGGGAGATTCTCTGACCCAGTCGTCTAGCCGTCACGATGTGGTCCTTGTCGAAGTCGCCCAAATCCTTATGCTTGCCCATTTTTTCCGTGCTTCTACCACGTCAACTTTGATGACAAAATGAAGAAGCAGGAAACATTGCCAATAACAAGGGTTTGAGTGATGTTGACAAGGGTTATGCCCTGTATGTTATGAACTGCATTACTTTCTACTTCGTGACTTTGTCCGGTGATAATAATAACATTATTAATATATTAGAAATATTTGTTTTCATTTGAAAATAGAGCAGTCATTTTTCGGAGTCCACAGAAATCTGTGCAATAAACACTGTTAGAGTGGGATTTTCAACATACAGCTCTGCTCACGTTCTCTGATCACTGTTGTCAACTAATGAGTAAACACTGCTGTTAATCAGGATTTACCGGTGGGCAGTGACTCCCTGTGTGAAGAGCAGCCTAATAACATGGTGACCTTGATGATTAAGAGGCCTAAGGAAGTTACTGCCTGTAATGGTGTAGTATGTAACTTATGTACAGTAACACAAACACAGTTCTAGACAAGCTACTTCATTAGCCAAGTCATGACAGTTCTTTTTGACATTCAAAATGAATTGATGGATAACGTTGGGAGGTACATATGTTTCCAACGATAAGCTGCTATTTGGAAATAATGTGTCATCTTACTTATTTTAGACTTGGTTTGCAAACTGCTAGGCATATAGTGTGCCACAGTTGTAATATTACAATCCCCACTGAATGCTGGTGTCCGACTGGAAAAGTTAACATGAAGAGAAAGTAATTTTCTTCTTCCTTTTTGAAGTTTAAAACCTGCCCATCAAGTAGAAGCACAAAGATCTAACACAGGAAGTGTGCTAAACACTGGCCTCTGGGGAAAAGCATTTTTCACTTTCTAAAACCTAATGAGAGCTGCTTCCAGTTGATTTTGATTATTTGTTTTCTTGTGAACTTGCAGGATGTTTGTGCATGCACATAGAAATACAGTAACAAGTCAAAATGCACTAAACGTAGTTTGGTGTGGCATTTAGCATTGTGACACTAAATAGTGAACCTGGCCATTAAAGTTTGTTTTGTTATGTCATATCATTTGCTTGTTGCACTCTTAACAGTCTACATACATGTCAGTAGACACTAAACTAGCCTTTAAGGAACATGTTTTTAGCAATGTCACTGTTGTGGTATGAACACTTGCCCTGCACCAGGAAAGATTTTATTACCTTCTTCAAAATGGATTAACTGCTTTAGTCAGTCTTTGCTCTCAATGACCCCTACAATGTTCACAAGAAACAAGTTAACCTTTCCTGCACTGAATGTGATACGTGACCCTGTTTTGCGTATTCTCTATTTTGATACGTCAGTCAGAAATTAATGTAGGACAGAACATTGTCCTATGGTTTGAATTTATTTATATATTTTTTCAGTTCCCAAAATAACCTTGTTGAGAAATATGTGAAATTTGCACTTTTTTGGACAGTCTTCTTGATTCTTAGAGAAACATAATGCAATAGGCCTAGTGTGCATGAAACAAGAGACATTCATGGTAGTCATTGTTGTCCTTGTATTTGAAATACTCTGGACAAGTGCAAACCTTTTAACAAAGCTCACATCGAAGGTTCTGAGGAACTGTTCCCTCAAACTCAAGCTTGGTGGAGTGTTTGCATATTACACTCAGGCTAACCAAATCTAGAAGTGGGTGGAAAATAAAACTCTGAAGTTTCGACATCCGGTTTTTAGTGGAAAACGAAAGCTAGCTGTTTTTTGTTTTACTGTTTCCTTGAAAACCAGTTTTTCACATCCTGGAGACCCTGCCACGGGTGTCATGAGGCATACATTAAGTAATGCACAAATAAAGAAAGCCATGGATCATAAAACTGCAGTGATGTTTCCCAGATGTCTGTGTATGGTGCATTGTCACATGGCAGAGAAACGGTACCTCAATTCCCTTTGCACAAACCCACACAAAATCACAAAATGTATTGTAAGATACGAGGAAAGATTTGCCGAGAGACAATAAGAGACATCCCCATCTCATGCTTCCCTACGCTGTAATGTTTCAATCTTGTTTGCGTTCACAATTTCAATATCAAAGCAAAAGGCTTCTACACAGACGGTTTGATGGTTTGTTGGAATGAAAAGGATTTAGGTACATTTCATCACATCGTTTCCATCTTACCTCTTTTTACCATTCCTGCCTTTGAAGTTCCTGACAGTTTGCTCAATTCATTCGTGTGGTTGTTTCCACGGTAACCCGTTTCCCATGGAAATTACCCAGGATTGACAGTGGATAGTGTAGATCCCCATAGCAACAATAACCTATTCAAAGTTATGGTTTCATTCAGACTTTGGTGCTGTACTGGACGGTGAGGAAGATGTGTTCCATTACAAAGGTCATTAGAATAATAAACTCACCCCCACAATATGTCCAATGCTTAGGCTACAATAACAAAAACTGCCCAAATGATTTGCTATCAGCTTTGAAATTGTTAAGAGACCTGCTGTAAGCTTTGCTTAATTGATGGTGTCGGTTGTGAAAGTGAAGGCCTGACAGAGTAGGTTATGTCCTGCACAATTTGAGTCTTTATCCATATTTTCCCTATACTTATCTGTTTTTTGTCTTTATGGTGTCGTGTTCATTTCCAGAGCTGAAGAATTGATGTGGTAGTTATGGTTGCATTAGGGAATTCAAAGCTATGCCGGTTGTCAGTAAACTGCATTTTTGTCCACACAGTCAGGAGGGAGTACTTGGTTTGAGATTTGGATGGTATTTTTTGTGCAACTAATCTGGCATTATTGGTTATTTATAGTCGTAAAATGCTAAAAACTGTAATTGTTGTTTTACAAATGTGTTCTTTTTTTTACAAGACTTACTGACATTTTTGTTTTCTCCCTGCACAAACTCTCGAAGGAAGATGGCTCAGACACATGCAAAGAAGTCTGTGACTAAGGAAGTTGATATAGGTCATGGCTTGAAATTAACACATTTAAAACAACAATTACTGTGTATAGCTTTACAGCTTATTAGCAACCGACTACTTGACAGCTCCTGTACACTCACCTTTCTTTGCAATGTTAGGTCATGGTTATTTTGAATCGGACACGAGCCCTTGGCAAATCCGTAGCTCGTTTCTCATCTGGTTCTTTAAGGGTTCATCAATGGGATATGTGTGACCAGTCTGGCTAAACAAAACACTGATTAAATGGGTAGATGAATAGCTCCACTAATTTCATTGATTTACGTTTTTATAGAGCTTTTGTTTTGCCCTGTCTGCTTTTTTTGGTTTAATGGATCCACAGTGTTTGGGCCTGAGTGACTTGTTCTAAAAGGCTTGAATAAAATTTCAAATGCCCACGTGTTTGGATGATTATTTCTACCTATCTGTTAAGATACTTTGCTCAACGCAGGCCTAGTGGTGTTTAAACTATTGTCTGCCTTGATTCCCTCACTACCGTATGGCTAACATTTCCAGGCACCTGTCTCTTTCTAAGTTGTAAGAACTTTACACCTGGCCCCGTCCACTACAGATGAGACTAGCTCACCTCGAATGGATTTCATGTCAGGTCGATGTCATCTGTGGTCCTGTGAGTTTTGATTTACTTTAGCTGGAGAAAAACAGGCAGGGATTACGCCGGTCTAGCCTGCTGCTCAGACTAGCGTGGGTGTGTTTTCTGCCTACTCGGCCTGCAGTGACTGGGATAAATATGAATGTGATTGCCAAACTGTGCCAGGTGGTGTACTAGCTACTAGTGGTACCGTCGTTTGTTTCCGTTACACAAAAAACAACTTAAGCTTACTGTAAACTAAATATGACCTGACCCGGTTTCTGTTACACAGTCCCAATCGAAGTGCTTCAGATGTACCAGGTCGTTTTTGGAGTGCGATTTCTTACTCTCTTTTCTTCGATAGGAGATATATTTTGATCTCACTCATATTGCTTTCCAACCCAGTGTTTTCAAGTTGGGGATTTTAACCAAAAGGAGTCGTTCAATTTCCGTTTATGGAATTGGGATAATTTGGATAAATCTGTTTGGTCTCTTGTTATTTCCTCTTTGGCAGGCAAGCCAAATAAGCACCACATAATGACAATCTCTTTCTTTCTGGCAGTCCTCTGTGACAACCAAAAAGTTTTGCCCCTCAGTTTCCTCGACCCGAGGCTCGGGGTGGATTGTACGGGCTGTAGAGCTTAGCTATCATAGCAGCAATCTACACAGTTTAACAAGCCGTTGATGTGTCCAGAGCGGTCACTGCTCATCCAGGGTGGTGATATTGTAGTGCTTATAGTGGTAGTTCATTACCGAACCGTAGTAGGTTTATATATAGTTAATGCCAAAAGAATTTGGAGCGTTAAAAGGGGGAGGCAAAATATGCTGCAATACGTCAGTGGTTTATGTTCTGTACAGGCTGGAAAACAAGAGACCACTGCATAATCATCAGTGTCTCTGATCTCTGGTATTACCTCGGTATTTTGGTAAAATGAAAATGGTTGTTTTTCCCACACTACTGACAATATTTCTCCCAAATTCCAAGTAAAAATATGCTGAAAATAATAAAGATTCAGTGTTGTCAGACCTCAAAGAATGCTAAGCAAATACGTTTTCATTTTTAACAAACACTATAATAATATATTAACTTATCAATATTTGATAATAATTGTGTAATACCGATAATAATAATTTCACAATTTTTCATGCATCTTGGCATGCTCTCCACCAGTCTTTCACATTGACATTGTGTGACTTAATGCTTTGTTTGATGGCTTGTGACCATCCATCTTCCTCTTGATCACATTCCAGAGGTTCTCAATGGGTTGATTTAAGAAAGATTAGCAGTGGTCTTTTACATTTTTTGTGGAGCTTTATGTTTATCTTTTCTTAAAGATATGTTTGGCCTTGAATAAGGGCTGGGGGGATATGACCCGAAATGAATATCTCAATACATAATATATTATTTGAAAATGTTGGCATTGTGTACACGTATGTAAACATTTTTTTTTTCAAATGAACTTGAGAAGAATAGCTATTTCTTTGTCTAATTGGTGTGCAAAACCAATTTTGCTTATGTCATTTAATATTATTTTTTTCAGTAAAAGGATAATGCTGAGTCATCAGATTTGGTAAAAAATCCAATTTTGTCAGCTCTTTTGTAAACCAGAGGTTCACAGTCTATTTGGCATGAGAGTGGATTTTACACGTTTTAAGAAAAAATATGTAATCATTACATAATAGACAAGCTTGTTAGCCCGAGTTCAGGGCCCGTATTTATCAAGCTTCTTAAAGTGCCATTTTAGTCTTAAGTGCTGAGAATTTACCGAATTTACTCATACTCTCAAACTTAAGTGTAAAAGCAAGTTATCAAATTTCTCAAAGCTAAGAATCACTCTTACTCTCCCAGTTATTTAAGACAGATCGAGAGGTCTCTTAAGTGGTTAAGAGTTGCCAGTAGGGGCTTGAAATGGCGTAGAAAGAGACGTG
>JACXGM010016024.1:7281-21043 GCA_016801145.1 Umbra pygmaea
TTATTTAACCAGGTGGGCACGTTGAGAACAATTTCTCATTTAAAACGGCGACCTGGCCAAGATAAAGCAAAAAGGTGCAAGTACAGACATAGTTACACATGAATACAAATACACAAGAATTACACAGATTGTAGAGTAAGGAAGAAAGATAGAAAATACAGTCAAAATTGAAAGAGGTAGATGTAAGTAAATGTACAATATAGATTATACTGCATGTATAATATTCTTTGGGGTTGTTAGAGCCCACATTGTATGGAGCAATTAAAGAATACATACATACAAACATATAAAAATAATTTTGAAAACAGAAAATGACAGATTTTAACATTGTAAGGTTTTACCCATTCAACCCAAAAATATACAGTCCCTACAAATTCTTACAGAAAGAAATGGGGTCTGAATAGAAATAGGTTGAATCCAGATAAGATACAAAATCAACGCCATGTTATTAACAGTGGTATACAGTTTGATTTTGTAACGAATGTAAAGTATGAATAGAAAGTTGTAATCTAGCACAAAACAGATTACCTTTTTAATCAGATGGAAAGCTTCTGGATGCACATAATGATTTATGCAAGAGAACAGAAAAAATTAAATGAAAAAACAAGCCACCACAGATGAGGATGGTATGTTTGAAGGATGTTTATACCTAGTATATTAGCATAGAGGCACAAAGTGTTACAACAGTACCTTATGAGAGCTTCATTCAAAAACCTTTTTATGGCCAGAAATATTAACACTGTATTGTTGTCTTTTTAATGTTTCTCAATACGGGACAGATTGTGGGACAGATTGTGGGACAGATTGTGGGACAGATTGTGGGACAGATTGTGGGACAGATTGTGGGACAGATTGTGGGACAGATTGTGGGACAGATTGTGGGACAGATTGTGGGACAGATTGTGGGACAGATTGTGGGACAGATTGTGGGACAGATTGCAAAGAGAGTGATTCTGATTTTGACAGCAGAATTATCCTGACTTTAATCTCTGAAAAACAGAAATAAATCTCATATAATTTGGTCAGTTGCCTCAATTCATGTCTGTCATTATTCTATATGGTAGGCTATATCTAGCAGCATTGAACAATGAAACAAGGCAATGTACAGCCTAAGCTAAACCTGTTTAGATATTTCTCATTTGTTGTGTTAAATCAACATAAACACAGTCTTTACTAAATTGTGATTCGGCCAAATAATCTGCAAAGAATACACAAACAATACATGTCATAATTTCACATATTTCAGCCACTGCTGGCAGATAGAGTCTCTGACCATGGGAGACCGAGATAGTTCTGATTATGGTCCAATCACGGCCAGTTTGTCACTACATTGCTGTCTCTAACACAATATCTCCATCTTAAGGCCAGAAGAACAACCTGATAGCCTGTGACTAAGCAGTTGAGCTAGATCCGTTTGCAGGGTACAACATTTTGGAAACAAGCACAAAGAACAAACATGCCGCTCTAACATGTAGAATAGGGAAGCACGCTGTCTTTAAAGCATTTCTGCTTCTAACATTCAAAAAACGTACGCTATTAAACGTTCTGTATCAAATGATAACAAATAAAACCATTTAGGCCAGAAAGAGGTTACGGGTAAGCAGAAAACTGCTGGGATTAGGGTACAGTAAATCTGATCCTACATTTATTGGGATTAGGGTTAATCTATTCTACCTAATTCCTATGTTGACTACAACATACAACAGAAATGTATTCAAAATTATTAAATGGCAGTTTAGAAAGCATATGTCTCACCTGGAAAGACTGAATAACTTTGGGAGCAGTTAGAATTTATTCCCTTGCTGGGTGACAAAAAACATTGTTGGTTACTGTTCAGATGTTCTAGCTACTTGCTGCCCCAAATTACAACATAAAACTGGCCTAGGATCTGTGTGTGTAAGCAGGGGCGTCGGACTGGGGGTAAAACCAGTACTGATTACCACGGCCCAAAGGGGAGAGAGGGCCCTTGAAAAGTCTGGAATATATTGGGGTTGAGGAACATGGGGGGCCATCAGGACTGCCTATGCATAGGGCCCAGGATCTTGAGCTACACCGCTGTGTGTAAGGTCTGTGTCATCCCACACCCTTGGGATACTGTCTCCTCCCCTGGCGCCGTTTCAGCTCTGAAGCCCAGAAACCCCATCTCCAAGGGGATAGAATTGACATAAAGCTCCATGCTGCTCTTCTCTGCCCCCTGGTGGATAAGATAGATACAGCAACAATATTAAACACCCACACCCCCTGGTGGATTAGATAGATACAGCACCAAGATTAAACACCCACACCCCCTGGTGGGCCATCCCATTAAGTCAGTCAGGTGGGCCAGTTGATCTATAACAATACAATTCCTAAAGATATGACACTAACATCAGCATGTAACAGTGCTCTCCACCCTCCTTCACAGGACAATAGAAGAGTGGGAAGTCACCTAGACAACATGTGTTTTTATCACAAAAATTTGACAGAATACCAACGGTAAACATCCTGACCATTCCCTATCTTGTAGACATGAAACATCTGCTGTTGTTGTAATGCTATAGCAACAGGACAGCAGTGGTCATAATAGATGTGTTCCACATTTAGATGAGGTTGAGAACGCAAAAGCAACTTGAAAACCTGTGAACACAATGGGGGCAATTTGCACAGCATAACAAAGATTCAAATGTTTACTTTCCTATTTCCAAACATGTTCAAGCAGGAAATGTGCAACAATAAAGATTTGCCACTCGATAAATTGTCACAATAACATCAGCATACATTAATGTTTACGATGGGAATACCTTGAATGTATGTAGCCTATTGACGAAAACAACCATGTTTACACACATTATTACACATCAATATTGCAAATGAATTGAAATGTAAAATTTCTTTTGAAGATGAGATTCAAGACTGAGTAACTAAGTAGAGATAGAGAGAGAGGCGTTGTTGGCAGATCAACGCATGTTTCGTGCCAGAACAGTCTGGAATGGTGAGACAGCGCTGGCATAAACACACCAACAGCCTTTGGGTTATGACTTTAACCTTGATTAAAGGCACATACACAAGCCTGTACAAATACAATCAAGAAGCCCTACTTCCCATGCTATAAAAGGCCCACCATCCAGGCTATAAACCCAAGCTCGACCCGGACCACATCGTCTCGGCCGCCGGGCCGTCCGGGAGAGCGCCATCAACAACACACTATGACTGCTGACACACCATCTGTCTATAAAGGAGATTTGCACGCTGACGCTCACACTCCTCCCTCCCCAAACTGTTGTACATCTCCCCTTCTCTTACATGAATGCACAAACACCTCACATCGTATCTAATTCCACTGGGATTTTTGTGGTAGAACTAACGCAGGCAACGTTGTCAGGAGTTGAGGAACAGGACTGGGGAGCCATTTGGGTAGATTGAGGGGGGAGAACACAAACTCAGGTGTGAACACTCTAAAAACAAAAGGTTCTAAATAGCACTAAAAGTGGTTCATGGCTTGTAATCATAGGGGAACCACTTTAAGTGCTATATAGCACCTATCTTTAAAAATGGTTCTATGTAGAACCATAAGAGGTTCAATATAACACCTTAACCACCCCAAAGAACCGCTGAAGAACCAAACTGGGCTTAATCGGTTCTTTAAATAGTTGTGGTGCTATATAGCACCACTACTTCTCCAGCTATATAGCACTTAAAGTGGTTCCCCTATGATTACAAGCCATGAACCACTTTTTGTGCTATTTAGAACCTTTTGTTTTTAGAGTAAACATGTCAAACATAACTCAAGGCATCAGGGTTTGGACTCCAGGAAAGGAGTCAACTACTTGATAATTAGTTGGCAAGTTCATTTGGGTGCGCTAGGTCTGAAATACACTTAATACATGGAATGGCTGGAGGTCCCGTTGAGAGGTCTTGGAAACACTGTCATACATAGTACAGGATTATATACACTGAATTATAGTCCTTTTAGTATTGTTCTCTAATGGTTAAACCTCTTCCGCTGCCTATTCTACAGGTCCAATTATATACGAGTCGCCCTAAAACTTTAAAGACAGAGAGCCATTCGGAGCTGAATGGTTGGTTAAATTACTAGTAAAAAGGTGCAACAAGCTAATGTAACGGAGTTAAGAACGTACTATAATCTCATGGCGAACTGACGTGCGGGCTGCTAGCAACAGGTACGTATAGAGCCGTTACACAACGGTTACACTCAGTGCTGGATAAGATAATTTCTGGCTCTCCCAAACGCTGTCAAACTAGTACTAACTCTAAAGTATTCACTATTTTGTCCAAGCCAATTATCTTTATTCTCAAATGCTTACAACAGCAGTAATTTATGCAGTGTTGTCAACCCATAATTTATTATAGAGAATACACAATTTTTTTAACAAAGTGCAATTGTGTCTAAATATTTGGAAGTCTGTCTGTTAGGTATGTGTTCATGTTTGAGATCAGTGAGGGCTGGGCTAGCTTATTGCTAACTGTACACATATCGAAATAAATTCTAAAATATGTCAACCTTTATTTCAGTAAAATAAAAACAAAGGAACAAACAAAGTGTGTTATCTGCTAAAAACAAAGAAGCTTTACAGTATGTGTAATATGTTGCGCATTATCAAAAAATAAGTCCATAGTGTCGACATAAACTCTTCTTATTTCTCCTGAACGTATACATATTTATTAGCTTGTGTTATGTTGTTTTTGATTTTCAGGTTGTCAGGGGAACCAACATGGATCTGTTCATATGCTGTCCAGCTTCTGGAGAACGTATGGTGCTAGAATGGAGCAGAAGAGGGTTGGATGTCATTAATCAACCATTTATTTATCATCAATTGACAACAACACAATCATCTAGAGACAAGATATTGATTCACATTTGCTGCCTGCAGATCTACTAATGCATTTGATTACATCATTAAGCATGAGCCATGTTTCCATCGACCCAGCCATTTGAGAGGATTGAGGATTACATTTTGAGTATTTCATAAAATAATTAGTACAACATACTGTACTGAACACTGGTGCTTCCGTGATGTAGTACACATTTTTTTCATATCTGCTTTAAAAGTAGATGTATGGTTGTTGTTTTGTGTGTGTTTAAAGCTTTTAATTTGTAAAATATTACAGAATTCCTACAGTAAGTGCCCTTTTTAATTTCAATGGCTTGTCATGCACCCGCTTGTCATTGACACCCCACAGCACGTCCAACACTTACTAACTCTGAGCAGGGCGATGTAGAGTAAAAAGTTCCTGAACGAAAACACCACATCCTGCCGCATCTTTCTCTTCATTTCCTCTGGATCCATAATCGGCCCGAGTCCTTCCATTTTTAGCATCGTTGCAACCAAGGTGAACTGATCGGATTTAGCTAAGCCAGCTACCCTTGACCGTCAGGAGACAACTGGAAAGCCCAAGAAGATGTGTGGTGAAGTGAAAATACACTTTTTAATTGAATTGCACAGTACAGTATATTCGACAGACGGATAGCCAACTGGTTTGATAATAATATCAGTATTTTAGGCTAAACGGAATGCCTAGATAGCTGTTATGCTCACCAAAAGCACGCGGATTGCACAGTATTTCAGTAGTCTGTTGGCAGCACAATGGATGACGTCACATATTGGGTATAATGAGAAAACCTTCAAAATAATAGCGCGAAAGTCAACGCACAGCAAATTGTGTGATTTTCTCGGTGAAGATAGTGAAATGTAGGAAAAAGTACATTTATTTGAAAACATTTAAATGTGTTTGTAAAAAAGGATTTAAGAACAATGTTTAAAATAGAATCTACATAGTGTACTTGTCTATGCAATATGCTACAATTTGATTTATTTAAAAACCTTTTTTTTCCCTAAATGCCCCAAAATTCCGGTCCGTCCTTTAATTGATACACACAAAACGCAGACATGGTTCCAGTCTGTCCACATGCATTCCCTTCTCTCCAGAGGTGTACAAAGTATTGAGTAAAAGTAATTTTCTGAGTAACTCTGAGTTCACAAGTTTTGGGAAGTCCCTATTTAAGACCAAATTGAACAGGTAAATGCAGTTCACATCTTACCGGTGACCATGATTGATAATTTCCTTTACTCTTTCTAATTGTTTTATAGGTTATTGTTAATATATGAACTCCCTTTACCTGATCAATTTGGTCTTAAGTAGGGACTTCCCAAAACTTGGGAACTCAGAGTTACTCAGAAAAGTACTTTTACTCAAGTAAATGTTCACCTCTGCTTCTCTCCAATCAGTTGTATAAATCACAGACTTCTTACTTGGCTAGTCTAGATTGAGCCATACAATGACGTTCTACCATAGTTGTTGTCATTCTTCATTAATTCCATGCGTGATATTAATTTGCTGAGCCTCATTATTGACCCAGCTTATTAACAGTGCGATCAATAGAATGTAATATGGCAAGTTTTGATATGAGGTATTAGGCTTGGGATCAAAAGATTGGAGTTGGATGAGATCAGCACACCCCTTGTCAAATGTCAATTAATATATACTGTATGCATGTTGAGGGGTAAAGGCGGTTAAGTGATGACGATTCAGGGGGCCGTGAGAGGGCCCTGGAATTTAAATACATTTTGGTTGATCATATTTAAGGAGCTCATGCAGGTTTTCTTTAATAGGGCCCAGAAATCCTGGCTACGCCTCTGTTTATGTGTTTATCCGCTGATCCCAGCATCGTGGGTAGTGGTGAGTCCATTAATTTGTTCTGCTGGGTGGGTATCCCACATGTAGTCCCAGAGGAAATGACACTATTTGTGGATAAAACACACCCTAGTGAATGTCTCAGTTCTGTTAATTAATTAATTACTTACTTTATTGTTTGCTATGAGACAATATATTTCACAATTACTGTGCACAGTGTATCTTTTGCAATTGTTATTAAAAAACATTAAGCTATCAAACACTCTTAGAATTCATTAAACACTCAAAAACATTGGGATTGGTCTCAATTCAATAGATTTACAATTAATTTACAATTATTTTTGCAAAGCATTGCAATAAACACTGTTATGTCGAAAAAAACACGCGTTTGTGCTGCCAGCATAATATCCTGCTGCTAGAAGAATAGCGCATGCGAGGTACACAATTCACCGGCATAGTGTGGTTCTTTCCAAAAGGGGGCGACAAAAGTCTAGTTAATGTTATCAATTTATACTCTAGTTCCTCGCGATAATAAGTGAGTGGAGACAGCATCCAACATGACCGTCAATTATTGTAAATATAATATACTGTCGCATAATGACTATTCATGGGCACTGACATTAAAATATTTCCGGTTTCACGAGACCATTTCCGACTTAATGCATGTGCATTATAGTACTGAAGCCAAACATAAGCAGCGACCCGAACCCGCCTGAGTATGTTTTTTATTGGTTGGGGAGGGGTAATCTGCATAAGCTAACCATGCTATTGCCACATAACCACTGTAAAACAAAGCACAAGTAAACATGTTGTTGCCCCCTACTTTTCGTGAGGAAATTAATTTAAATATTATTGAGTTATACAGAGTAATAACAAGATGTTATGTACACTCTAAAAACAAATGGTTCTTCAGCAGTTCTTCAGGGGTTCTTTGTGATGGTTATGGTGCTATATAGCACCACTACCATTTAAAGAACCTGTCAAGCCCAGTTTGGTTCTTCAGCGGTTCTTTGGGGTGCTTAAGGTGCTATATGGCACCTCTTATGATTCTACATAGCACCATTAAAAAAAAAAAAAATTTGAGTGTATAGCCCCAGTCAAGGATAAAACCAGCAAGTTTCGGCATTCATTGTCTGCCACTTAACTGTTGAGCTACAACAGATAGTGAAATATACAACTGCATTACCAGAATCCAACTATGCAAGCTTAATGTGCCATTCAATGTAATTATGAATTTAGATCTTCTTGAGGTATGCAGAGTGGTTTAGAAGTAATCTCCACTGATGTTTTACGTGAGTAGACATATTTTCAATATAAAGTATGTCTCTATGGGGGGGGGGGGGGTTCAGATCATCTTCCCACAAGTACACATTAATTGATTTTGTTCATGCTAATCAATATAACTGCTGGTTGTCAACAATAAGACACGTCTTTTACAGAAGTTTAAATCAGCTCAACTTGGAAAAAAAAACTTCTGGTTTTTGGAATATCATGCATGTTAACAGAACAATAGGCACATTCCACAAATAAAGTGGAACTCAGGTCCCATCACCTTTTTAAAAGTTATTCAAAGCAAAATAGTAAAATGTTTTACATTAAATGTGAAGAGTGATATTAATTATTATGTAAGCTCAAATAAAGTTGTATAAACATGTTTTAAAAAAAACAATAAACATGCACACATTGTCTGTACCCCCTTTAAATTGATAATTTTGGTCTGTCCCACCTCACTGACATTGAACTTATACATAAAATGTTTTCAATAGCATCTTCCTTTAATATAGCAATTGTAATATAGTGTTGTTCAGGTATATGTATTTGAACATTTACAAGTGATATATTAATATTAATAATGAATTTTATTTATTAAAAAATCATATTAATTAATGTCGGGTATTGATTTATCGTTGCTTGTGTTACGTTCTTGCGGTTCATCAGAAGGGTCTAGTAGTTGTGACAAGTGAGTCCCTGAAGTGAGTAAACTGTATATGTTGTGTTATCTATTTAGTCATCAGTGTCCCGTACCACTGTGAGAGTACGTAGGCTTTATATGTATATAGCATATGCTCTCGCTTTACGATGTACCCTGCAACTACGAAACGAGTATCGTGTATGTCTTCCCGGATGGTAGAAATAAACACGAACAAGAACCAGCCACATCCATCTGTTTGCGGGCCTTCCTCTTTCCGCACCACACAAGTTTATGGCATTAAGAGTTGGCTGCTTTCTTCAACCTAAAGGATTCAACCCTGTTACCAACCTTTTTGTTAGACATTATATATAAATATAGTTTTACTTTAATATATGGAAGATATATGCTTATCAATAGCTAGCATGCAACATGTGCTCCCAAACTAGCTAACCCCTCATGCATAACAGCTTATTTAATGCTAAATCTGCAACCCTGTTACTTTTTGTTGGGTAACAGGGTTGGGTATTAGTAACAGGGTTGCTAATCACACAGTTTTTGAATGGGAACACGTGTATTCATATAAATATAATACATTTATAGAAATATATTTTTAGTTTTTTCCCAATTTTTCCTTTCTTCCCAATTTCCTCTCTAATCCTGCCTTGTCAAGATTTGTGGGATGATGAGGGGCACGCACATGATTCATCCAACCACATGTCGCTCGAGTGGCCAATTCTTTTCACACTGTTCACCCAACCCGGAAGCCTTTATTCAGATCATGCACTGTATGATAGCATTCAGCGACTATACTTTTGCGATTGAAATTACAGGTGCCCCAATCTGAACACAAAGAGTCGCTGGAGAGCGATGTGGTAGGATAGATGCTTGAACGTTTGTGAACCCTTTAGAATTTAGCATAAATATGAACTGAAACATCATCCGATTTTTTTTGTGGAAGTGTACCTTGGCACGCACAAATGAGATTTCTGAGTATCTCCGAAAAATACACTGTGTGCACAATTATTAGGCAGTACAACTTGCTCATCATGCTCATCAGGTGGGAAAAGATTACAAAACCTTCTTTGAAGAGATTGGATTCCACCAATCCACACTCAGGCAGATTGTGTACAAATGGAGGACATTGAAGGCCATTGTTAACCTACCCAGGAGTGGTCGTTTACCACTTGTACTTTACTGTGAAGATTACTAAATTAACAATGTAATAAATACAGTGATTAGCTACAATGATTGGTACCTGCCAATTGGTAATATATTCTGAGTATGACATTAAAATATCTGTATAACAGTGTTAAGAATACATAACAAGAAACAAAACATGGAGAAGTATATTATATTGAGAGAATAAAATGGATTATATGATAAGTGTATATTAATTATGTCTAGAAAACAGAAAATGTGGATAAAATACTTTTTAATATTATTCAGAAATCAACATAAATATTGTTAACAGGGTTGCAAAAATGCTTCAATGTCTGGAAAAAACAGCTCATAAAATATTGGCTTTTACCAACTTGAGGTGGGCACACAACATTTTCTGAAGGTTTTTTCAACAAGCTTCAGACCCAATTTCCACTCTTTTTATGGAAATTGCCAATAAGGAATGGAGGTAGGATACAGTAGAAGCAATAGGTGCAGTTGAATTTGCTAAAAAGGCTGTGCACAGTATGTTGTCTGTAGGTAGAAACAGGAAGTAGCCTAATATTTAGGTCTTTCCAGGGATGTACAAAACAACACTTTGTGTTGGTCAAGGTGCCGTGGGATTGGCTAGTACAACAGTTCATAGTGACCATAGAGGTTTGCCTTGCTGATGTGACCCATGTGACCTATAGGAGCCTATAAAAAACATAAAACAAATCACAATTTGTTCAATTCAAAATGGAGACATCCAACCAGTAGTAGACACCCACCCCACTTGATTATCCATCCTTCTGACTGACAGCATCAAAGTACCCTTCCAAGTCAATAGGACTTGGCTATACTGGGGTAGTCATGGGGCAATTGATGAGATCACATGTGCATGTGTGTGTCTGGATGTGTGTGTGAGTGTGTGTATGTACAGTTTGTGTTCATGGCTGAGGTGGAATGGCTCGTCAGTTAGCAGGAGGCACTGTATGTACACTGTATTTGGCAAACGTATGTTGACACCTGACCATCACACCCATATGAGCTTTTTGGACATCCCATTCCAAAACCTTGGACTTTAATGTCCCTTTATTTGCAGCAATAACAGCGGCCACTCTTCTGGGAAGGCTTTTCACAAGATTTTGGATTGTGTGTATTTGTGGAAGTATGTGCCCATTCAGCCAAAAGACATTTGTGAGGTCAGGCACAGATCTTGGACCAGAAGGTCTGGCTCGCAAACAACATTCCAATTCACCCCAAAGGATTTCAATGCGGTTGAGGTCAGGACTTTGTGCAGGCCACTCAAGTTCCTCCACCCCAAACACCCTGAACCATGTATTTATGGACCCTGCCTTGTGCACAGTGGCACAGTCATTCTGGATCAGGTGAAAGCCTCCCCAAACTGTTTTCAGAAATTCGGAAGCACGTCATTCTCTAAAACGTATCCAGAAGCATTAAGATCACCCTTCACTGGAAATTAAGGTGCCAACCCAAACCCTGAAAAACAGCCACAGACAATTTCCCCTCCTCCAAAATTAGTAGGGGTCTCCACATACTTTTAGTCATATAGTGTATGTATCCATGTGTATTTTTGAGCTCTAAAGGCACAGGGAACCTTGTGAAAATGAACGGCAAGATAAATGCAGCATCTTATCGGACAATACTGGCAGATAATTTGCATTATTTTGCATGAATGCTGCGCATGCGACTTTCCAGCATGACAATGACCCTAAGCACAAGGCCAAGTTGACCCTCCCAGGATTACAGCAGAAAAAGTTTAAGGTTTTGGAGTGGCCATTACAGTCTCCTGACCTTAAAATTATCAAGCCACTCTGGGGAGATGTCAAACATGTGGTTCATTAGACGACCAAACACTTTGCATGACCTGGACGAATTTAGCCAAGAAGAATGGGCAGCTATACCAGCAGCATGAATTTACGGCCTCATACACAACTATCACAAATGACTGCACGTTGTCATTGATGCTAAGGGCAGCAATACAACATATTGAGAACTGAGGGTATGTAGACTTTTGAACAGAGGTCATTTCATTTTTTTTTTGCCATGTTTTCTATTATGATTGTGCCTTTCTGTTATGACCTACAGTTGAATATGAATCCCATGGGGAAAAAAATGTGTACATCTATTACCAATTCTCCAGGGGTATGCAAACTTTTGAGCACAACTGTATATAGATTTTTACCAATTTATTGGTAAAGTGCATGCTTTGGCAGAAAAGTGACTTTTAGGGATGCAATGCACTGGTGATCATAGAAACCAATCGACACACCAATAATGCCTTCTTGATTATTATCTATCTCTGGCTTGTCATTTTGTCAATGGAGTATACCTGCACAATCTGTAGATGTGAAGCCCAAGGTTGACTTCTGTTTACAATTACTGGGTTTAAACACCAGACACACCCATTAAATGTACAAAGACACCATCTAGTCATCATTGCATCTACGTCTTTCATTGGCTGTGTTAAGTAGCAAATATTGTTTCTGTCAGCAGAAAACATAGGCATAATAACGACGAAAACCTTCAAAATACAACAATGCAACTAAAACCAATGTGTGTAGTGTTTCTCTGTGTGTAACTCATACTGTGATAGAGCAGACAGACAGCGCGAAAGGGAAATAGAATGACAGCGGTAGAGAGAGGGAGACAGACGTGGAAGGAGAGAGATGTGATGTTGAGTGAGGAGGATTAACGTCGCTTAACAGTAATAAGCATCCCGCGCGCGCACCTGCCTCGGGACTCGAGGACTCCGCTCGCTTGTGCTGCCTTGTGTTCGAGGCTCGGGAACACCTCGCGCATCTCAGTGTTTGTGGGCTAACGTAATGGATAACTGATTTAAAACGCCCTTTTCCAATATTGGAGGTGAGTCTTGTTTCCTTTCTCCGTGCTTTTGTTTTTGTGGCGGAATGGAAGTTGTGTCTCGTAGAAAACGGTTGAGATTCAGGACGACCCGCCCTGAGAGCGAGACACCGGATTAGAAAGGATTTAACGGTAACAGATAAAAGGTACTGTATATACTGTAGGCTTCACTACGAATCGCGAGCGCTCTCGGGCCCCGAAACCGCGGATTGAACCGACCGCAGTGACACAACTGCATATGGCTTTCTGGTGCTTTTAACAGCTGTGACACAGTGAAATGTAGGCGATTCAGTGTGACGACAAAATAAAGAGCTCATTAAGAGCTGGGTCTTAGAAAACCTAAATGAAATAGCTGTTTGGACCTAGCCTATTTTCATGTTTAAACGTTGCATTGCAATAAGCATGACACAAATGAGACCACTGTGTTTTTTCCATTGACGCTCCCATGTCACTGGCTCCGCTGCAATAATTTCTTGATCACCCTACCGAACCTTATTAAGTTGCTTAAATCACGTGGATTATTTTAGGTTGGGAAGCACGATTAGCTTAAGTTTACTCTGTTTATTGTAGCTATCATGTTTGTTCGCGTGCGTGTCATCATGGTCTGTGTGGGTACCCAGTCACAGCAAAGGTAGTCATACCTGATTTTCTTTTTGGCAGGCTCCTGCAAGTTTAACAAAGATTTCCTGCTTAGGGGTTGAGTTTAGGGTCAAAGTTAAGGTTACTTTTAGGTTTAGGGTTACAGTTAGACATTAGGGCTGCATATGCATACATTTTACATTAGTGAGGGTTAGGCTTCAAGTCCCCACAAGGAAGGAAATTAACGTGTCTGTGTTTTTCTCCCTTTTCAAGGAAATGTGCTCTCTCTGTGGCAGTGAAAACAGCAGTGACTATCAATTTATTCATTAAATAGTGCACTAATTCTGACCAGAGGAAGGTTAACTGTGGTAAAAAGCTGTCTAGTATATATGGCACAGAGTACCATTTTGGTTGTTTTCAGTGACTCAGTATGTTTCTATAAAAAAGTTGTTTAAAGAATTCATGAGTAGACTAATATTTTAGTGTAGCCTTCCTTCTTTGTGTGAAATCAAGCGCTTTCCTCTACAGTGTCAGTCTGGATTCCCACAGCAACGCGTGAACACACACACACACACACACACACACACACACACACACACACACACACACACACAC